>RJWM01003904.1:0-107408 GCA_004363535.1 Dasyprocta punctata | reverse complement strand
CCGCCTGCCCAGCACCCTGCCGCAGGCTTCCCGCACGTCCCTGTTCCTCAGGCTGTAGATGAGCGGGTTGAGCACGGGCGTGAGGATGGTGTAGAAGGCGGAGAAGACCTTGTCCTGCAGCGGGCTGTGGTAGGACGGGGGCAGCGCGTAGGTGTACACGGCGGCCCCGTAGAACAGCGTCACCACCACCATGTGCGAGGAGCAGGTGGCCAGGGCCTTCCTCTTCCCTCCTGCGGACTTCATGTTCTGCACGGCCATGAGCACGCGCGTGTAGGACGCGGTCACCACGGAGAAGGGGGCCAGCAGCATCAGGACGCAGCAGGCGTACATCACCGTCTCGTAGGCGGCCTTGTGGCCGCAGGCCAGCCTCAGCATGGTGGGGGCCTCGCAGAAGAAGTGGTTGATGGTGTGCGAGGCGCAGAAAGGGAGGCTCATGGTGAGCGGCGTGAGCAGGAGGCTGTCCAGCGCGCCGCCGAACCAGGAGCTGCCCACGATCAGCCAGCAGACCCTGCGGCTCATGAGCACCGGGTAGCGCAGTGGGCTGCACACGGCCACGTAGCGGTCGTAGGCCATGAGGCCCAGCAGGAAGAACTCGGCTCCCACGAAGCCCATGTAGAGGAAGTACTGGGTGGTGCAGCCCGTGAAGGAGATGGAGCCGCTGCCCACCAGGTAGTCAGCCAGGGCCTTGGGCACGATGGTGGAGATGTACAGCATGTCGATGAGCGAGAGGTGGCTGAGCAGGAAATACATGGGCGTGTGCAGGAGCGCGTCCCTGTGGCTCAGGAAGATCAGGAGCCCGTTAGCGACCATGGCCATCAGGAAGGCGGCGCCAGTGGCCCCGAACAGGAGTCCTGAGGCTTTGCTGTGGGCGAAGAGCCCCACCAGGGTGAAGTCACTGGAAAACGTCCTGTTGCCATCCATGGTGTTTTGCTTGAACTGGAGGCCTAAGAAAAGAAGTGGGAGTTAATGAAGACCACGAAAGATAAAATGAATCATGTAAAAATGCCTGTGTTATTTTTGTCTCCATCATCAAATGGAAAATTATAATATAATTCATAGCAAGCCCTTTTCCGAGGAAGATAGCGCAATTTCTTCCTGTTGAAGAATGGTTGGAAGGTCCGGGCCTATGACATGGAGAGGGGCAGGTGCTTGGCCATTGATGCTGTGTGTGAGAAAGTTCAGCTCTGACTGCAGCAGATCTGGGCTCAGCAGAGGTTCTTCCCTTCGAGTGGACTCCATTTATTAAAAATGTGGGTAGGAATGCAAGACAATTGATTTACTCTAGTTACATAACCAAGTCATTTAGTAAGACATTTGATCAAACTGGGCACTCCTATCATCATCTGAGAAACTGCAGACAGGAGGCCCAGAAACCCACCGAGGCCCTGGAGTGGGGGCACAGAAGCCAGCAGCTGGTAAGTTAGGTGACCCAGCATCGTGCTTTGGGCACACAGACACTCGGAATGGGAGAGGGTGGGTGGGGCTGCCGTTTTTGTTTATAATCAAAGGGCACAGGGAGAACTCCAGTAGCAAGAACACCAGTCCCAGCTCCCCATCCAGAGGCTAAGATCAGCCTCATATCGAGCACAAATGCCACTGTAAACTTGGCTGGAGGACACAACACGTTTCTGGGCTCTGACTTGGGCCTACCACAGAACTGTGGACACCAGAGGAATTCTACTACCTTTATTTTTCTCCGTTTGTTTGATAGGTTTTCCTTTCTTCCAGTTGGGGTCTTGTTTGTTTGTTTGTTTGTTTAGTTTTCTTTTGTCTTTTTTAATGGTTTTTTTTTCTGTTTTTCTCTCTTATTTTTCCCCTCTCTTTTTTTCTTTGCTCTTTCATGGCTTCGATATTCCTTTTTGTTTTCTTCTATTCATCTTCTTGCTCCCTTTCATCAACTCTCTTGCTTGATTTTATGATACTGTCAGGTGAGTAAACATTGTTTCTTTTCTTTCTGGTTCACTTCAAAACTCCTTGTATTTCTCTTCTATTCTTTCCCCAGTTTCCCAAAACCTGGATGATCATCCTTTTCCCTCCAGTCTTGCTCCTACTATATTGGACCACATTTATCTCTCTATCTTTCCCCCTATCCTGCTAATCCCCCTACACCAGCACCAGGATGAAATTACCCCACTAAGTGGAAAATCATTGCATATAAGTTCAGGAATATGCTGGATTCTGTTATATAAATGTAGAATTTGCTCCTATGGTAAAATGTATCTGATTAATAGTTTCTGCAGTTTGTCAGTAGCCAGGCTGTGCTCAAGAATTTGTTGCTGCTAACTATACTATTTTAGCCAGGATGTCATACCTGCTATGATCAGTTTTTCTGCCCTGTATGACAACACTGTGATAGTATGGATTTATTACCATTACTGTAGTCCACTACCAAATGACTGGGTCCTAAACCAAATTGATAACTTCTTGTCATCAATGCATTGAGAAGGTAGGTTCTTGGGAAAGACATGAAGACCAAGAAACACCTACATCTAGAAGACGTCCCTGAGGAGCAGAAAATTCCTAGGGAAGCCTCAATACTAGGAAAAATGCTATCTACCATAAGAAATCTACAAGCATCAACACTGAAAACCAAATAAAATAAGAAATAAAAAATAGAAAATGACAAGACACAGAAGCAAAATGCAATTCCAGAACCCCAGCCTACTCAGGACAAGTCCAGAGTACAATGAGAAAGTGGAAATTGGAAGCCCAGCCCTGAAACTTTTTCAAATGAATGCAATTTAAGGTATAAAAACAAATGGAAGAGGCTACAGAAAAAATGATCTCAAAGGCACAAAAAGAAATGACAATCAAAATATGTGATATTATAGCAGATACAGATAAAGAAAAATAGAGGAACTTAGGAAAACAATGGAAAACATAAATGCCCAACATAGGAAAGAAATGGAATCCATGAAACAGATCCAAACAGAAATCTAAGAGACTAAAATCTCTATCGAAAGTATGCAAAAGAGGTTTAATGAAGGCCAGGATAGAATATCAGATCGAAAAGACAGTATTGCAACTAGTGAACAGGAAAAGAAAGCTATCTTAAAAGTAGCAAGACACCACAGAAAATCAATCCAACAGTTACAAGGTGAAGCAAAGAAGAGCATAGGATTGATTGGAGTTAGTAAGAAAGCCGAAGACAGCACAAAAGATATAAAAAATCTTCACAGAAATAATGGCAGAAAACTTCCCAAACATGGATAAAGAATCTGAGTACAAATAAATGAAGCATATAGAATTTAAAAAGCCATGACCAAAATAAGTCTACACCAAGGCATATAATAATCAAGCTTCCAGAAATTTAGCATGAGAACAGAATATTAAAAGCTGTTAGAGAAAATGAGAGCCCATCAGAATCACAAAAGACTTCTCAACACAAACCTTCAAATCGAGGGGAGCTTGGAGTGAGGTATTTCAAGCCCTAAAAGAAAACATCAACCCAGACTGATGTTCTCCACAAAATCATATTTCAAAATCAATGGAAAAATAAAATTGTTTCATGACAAAGAACAACTAAAGAAATTCAGGACCATCAAACCAGCACTTCAAAATGCTCTCACAGATACATTAGAAAGAGAAAATAAAGACCAAAACCACAAGAACACCAAGAGAAAGAAGTCACAAGGGATGGCAAGTAATTAAAAAGAGGCAAAAGTCAGGGAAAATAACATGAAAAAGGTAAGTCAGTACATATCAGTTATAAACATCAACATACAGGGTCTCAATTCACTAATCTAAAGAAAGAGACTAGATGAATAGATCAGGAAGCAAGATATAGCAATATGTTGCATTCAAGAAACACATTTAACTCAAAAAGAAATTTATGGACTGAAAGTCAAAGGATAGAAAACAATACTCCATGCCACAGGAACCCAGAAAAAAGAAAGGGTAACTTTTCTGTTCACAGACAATGTGAACCTCAAACCAAGACTGATCAAGAGAGACAAAGAAGTTTACTGCATACTTGTTAAGGGAAACCTCCAAGAAGAAGAGATAACAGTCATAAATATATGTGCACAAAATTACAAGAAACAAATATTAACAGATGTGAAAAATCAAATAAGCACTAACACAGTTGTAATGGGGGACCTTAATAACCTACTCTCACAAATAGATCAACTAAACGAAAATTCAACTAGGAAATATCAGAATTAAATCAAATCCATGAATGGACTTAATTGAGGTATACAGAGTTTTCCACCCCACAACATCAGAATACACATTCTTCTCAGCTGCACATGGGACGTTCTCTAATATAGAACACATATTAACCTATAAGACATACTTAAGTAAATGCAGAGGAATTCAAATCATCCCATGCATATTATTTGAATGTAGAGCAATGAAATTGGAAAACAACAGCAAAAGAAACCACAAATCTACATGAACACAAGAAAATTAAACAACACTCTCCTGAACAAACAAGGCATCACAGAGGAAACTAAAGAAGAAATTAAATTCTGCAATTAAATAATAATGTTGATAAAAACATACTGGAACTTGTGGAACTCAGAGAAAGCAGTCCTATGAGGGAAATCTGTAGCAATTGATTCTCACACCAGGAAAACAGAAAGAGATCAAATAAACAACCTAATGTTGAATCTGAAACTTCTAGAAAAATAAGAAAAATTCGCATCCAAAGCTTATATGAGGGTGGACATTATAAGGATGAGTGCAGAAATTAAGGCAATTGAGCCTCACAAGACAATACAAAAGAATCAGTGATTCAAAGAGTTGGTTCTTTCAAAGATCACATAAAATTGATAAATGCTTAGCCAACCTCATTAAAAAGAGAAAAGAAAAGACTCAACTTCAAGCAATTTGGAATAAAAAGGGAGAAAATCACAATGGATTCTGCAGAAATCCAGGTGATCTTCAATATCTACTTTGAGAAACTGTACTCTAAAAAGACAGAAAATACAGAAGAATTGGACAGATTCCCAGACACAATTGAATTGCCAAAACTAAATCAAGGAGATATAAAAATTCTAAATAACCAAATATCAGTCAATGAATTGAAAATGTAGTTAAAAGCTTATCAACAAAGAAAAGTTCTGTTGGAGTCACTGTTGAATTTTACAAAAAAAAACTTAGAGAAAATCTAATACCACTAAGGTCAAAAATCTTTAATGAAACAGAAATGGAAGGAACAGGAACGTTGCCAAAATGATTCCTGAAAGCAAGCATTATCCTGATACAAAACCCAGAAAAGGACCCAACTAAAGCAGAAAACTGCAGGCCAGGCTCCCTAATGAACATAGAAGTAAAAGTTCTCAGTAAGACAATGACAAACAGAATGCAGTAAATCAACAAGTTTATACACAATGACCAAGCAGGATTCATCCCAGGGATGCAGGATAATTCAACATTTGCAAATCAATAAATGTAATACATCACATCGACAGAGCCTAAGACAAGAGCCACTTGTTCAACTCAATAGATGCAAAAAAAAAAAAACATTTCATAAAGTGCTGCTCTAACTCATGACAAAAACCCTCCAGTAAATTGGAATAGATGGTCTTTTCTCAAACAGACAAAAGTTATCTATGACAAACCAACAGCTAACATATTAACTGGTCAAAAAATGAAAGCTTTCATTCTAAAATCAGGAATAAGAAAAGTATGCCCATTTTCACCACCCCATCTAATAGAGTTTTGGAAACCCTATTACCCAGAGCAGTAGACAAGAGAAAGAAAGGAAGAGAAGTTAAATTATCATTATTTGTGGATGATATGACACTTTATGCAGAAGATCCCAAAAACTGTATCAAAGGACTTGCAGATGTAATAACCAAATTCATTAGTGTAGCTAGATACAAAATCAAAACTCAAAAGTCATTAGCATGTCTACGTGCACACAACAAATTCACTGCGAGAGAAATTAATAAAACCACACCCTTCACAATAGCACCCCAAAAATGAAATATTTAGGAATCACTCAAACAAAGGAAGTAAAATATTTATACACTGAAAACTATGGTTCTCTGAAAAAAGAGATAGAAGAGGATATCGGGAAATGGAAAGATATCCCTTGCTCATGAACAGGAAGAATCAACATAGTGAAAATGGCCATACTCCCAAAATTGTTATACAGATTTAATGCAATCTGGATCAAAATATCACCAGCATACCTCACAAAACTACAGAAAATATTCCTAAAATTTATATGGAATCAGAAGAGACCTAGAATAGCAAAGGCAAAGGAAACAAAGGTAAGGCAAGGAACATCACAATCCTTGACTTGAAATTATACTACAAAATTACTGTGACAAGATTAGCATGGTACTGGCCAAAAAACAGACTTGAGGATCACTGGAACAGATTAGAAGATGCAGACACAACTACAAACACACTCAGCCACACTTTGATTTTCTTGTTTTTGACAAAGGGGTAAAATATTTTCACTGGAAGAAAGATAGCCTCTTTAATAAATGTTGCTGGAAAAACTGGCTTTTCACATGCAGAAGATTAAAGTAGAGCCATGCCTATCACCATGAAATAAACTAAAACTGAAATGGATCAAGGATCTAAATACTAAAATAGAAACACTAAATCTACTGGAAGAGGGAATAGGTAGAAATCTTGAAGATGTAGGTGTAGGCAGAGAGTGCATGAACAAAACCCAGATTGAACAAGTAGTAATTCAAAGAATCAACAACTGGGACCTCATCTTATTAAAAAACTTTTGCACATCAAGAGAAATCACCAACAGAATGAAAAGACAGCCCACAAAGTAGGAAAAAAAATTTTAGACAGTTGTCCCTCAAACAAAGTACCTATACCTAGAACATATAAAGAATTGATAAAAATCAGACTCCCCAAATTCAAGGACACAGTCCAAAAATGGGTATCTGAGATGAATACACACTTCTCAAATGAAGAAATACAAATTGCAAATAAATATATGAATAAATGTTCAACATCATTGGTCATTTGAGAGATGCAAATTAAAACAACACTGAGATTCCATCTCATTCCAGAAAGGATGGTTATCATTAAGAAATCAACCGATAACAAATGCTTGAGGGGCTGTGGGGGAAAAGGAACACTTTACCACTGTTGTTGCTAGTGTAGACTGGTACAACCACTGTGGAAATAGGTATGGGGATTTCTCAAATAACTAAGATTAGAGGTCTCATTTGACCCAGCTCTTCCCTTTCTGAGCATCTTCCCAGAAGAACTGAAAACATCATATGACAGCAATATATGTCCACGCATATTTATAGCAGTACAATTTGTAATATCTGAATCTTGGGAGCAACCCAAACTCCCATTGACCAAGGAATAGATAAAAAAAGATGTGGTATTTTTATACAATGGTGTATTATTCTGCTATAAAAAAGGATAAACTTGAGACTTTTATAGATATAAGGATACAACTTGAGACCATACTCATAAGTGAAATAAATCAGACTCACATATGTAAACAGTGTATTTTCTCCCTGGTGTGAGAAACTGAGTATAAAATGCACAACAGAGATTGTTAAATGGGAAGAAATGGTTTAAAAGGAAAAAGGAACTAGGTTGGGGAAAAGGGAAAAGGAAAAAATACAAGGTAGTTATATTCCTAGTTTCTCTTATTTCATTGAAAAGAAGGGTCTGTGCTCTCACTATTTGGAGAATTTGTATGTTTATATCTTGTACTGTGAGTAACTAATTTAAAGATAACAATATGCAACATACTGTTGTTACTCTCCTATTATTTTGTTATGAAACTCTGTTTTACTTTTTTCCATAAGGTAAAATAAAATCTGACGTGTCTCACCTAGAAGTGACCGTCCAGTTGCAAACACAGCTGCAAAGTGCAGTGAACTCCCGAGAAGAGCAGAACGGCCTCGCCCGCCTGCCTGACGGCCGGCCACTCTTTCTCGTTCCTTGTCCCTCCTGCCAGCTCCCCGTTCATTCAGACCCCACATCTCCATTACAGAGACCCTGTGATGCTCACTGTCTCATCACGAGGGAAGCAGAGTAAGCAAGGCAGAGGGGACCATCCTTGTGGACAGCACTGACCAGCGTGGTGGGGACAGCTCACCATGACTGAGGACACAAAACATCTCAGAAAGCAAGTCTGAACGCAAAATGTGTAAAAGTTCATTTAACGTATGTTCCTTCTGGTCTTTTTTTAAAAAATTGTCTCTTTTGTACATTAGGGCCGATTATTTTCACCTGATCCCACATTTCTGTGGCTTTTTAAGATTTTCATGAGGAGAATACTCATCAGCATTGGGCAGGGGCAGCCCAGGCTCTGCCTTCTGCCCCACTGTCGCATCTACTTTACGTTTGTCCCAACCTCTTTGGCCCTCAATGGATTCCTGATTTGATCAGCAAGTCATAAGTTTCAGAGAAGACAGCTGAGCAAGATGTCCTAAGGACCTCTTGGAGCTGAAGGCAGCAGGAAATCACCCAGGGCATGGACAGTCGACAGGAGTCCTTTCTGTGGGCGTTCCCCGCACGCCCGGAACCACAGTGAAGATAAGGGAATCCTTTTGTAAAAGGTCCTCAGACTGGGTGAGGACAACGTGGGTAGAATCTCAGAAACACAGCAACAGAAGCAAACAGGCTTATATTAACTCTAAAACCGGCAGGCTGCTGTACCTCAGGTGCAGAGTGTGCTGTGTATAAGGCTCTGGGTTTCGTCTCCAGAACCGATACAGAAAAACAACTGAACATTTTCTTCAGAGTGAAGAAGTGTGCAACAGCAAAGAGACAACATACAGATTGGGAAAATACTTGCAAACTTACATGACAGGAGATTAATATCCAGAATATATATATGAAGAGGTCAAACAACAAGATGAAAATTTTTTAAAAGCCATATGTAACACATTCATTCCAAATATTCCAATTAAAAGCAGGCAAAAGACATGAAAAACATATCTCAGTGGAATTTACACCATGGCCAATAGTCTATGAAGAAACGTTCAGCAACACTAATCACAAGAGAAATCAGCTACAGCGTCTACTAACACAAAGACAGAAAGGGAACCTGGTGAGGCTGCAGACCAACAGGACAGCTACAGACTGGCTGTGGGCGTGTGAACTGGAACAACCATTATGAATAACTATGAAAATTCCTCAAAAACGAGAAAAGAAAAACGAGGAGCCAGGCACAGTGGTATTACGTCATTTCAGTTACTTGGGAGGCTGAGGCAGGAACATCACTAGTTAGAGGCCAGCCTTTGAGTATCCTGTCTCAAAAGACAATACAGGGGGGTGGAGATGTTACTACATGGTAGAGCACCTGCCTCCCATGCATGAGGCCCTGGGCTCACTTTCCAGTATCACACACAGACACACAGACACACGCATGCATACGTGCGCACACACACGCACACACACACAAGAATGAAAGTAATGCATGATTCAGTAACCTCGGTACTGGGTAACTGTTTGAAAGAAAGAAAATCAGTGTTTAAAGAGATATCTATTCTCCAATATTTATTGCAGTACTATTCATGGCAGTCAGGATATGAAATTGACTTAACTTTGCTAAAATGAATGAATAAATAAGGAAAATTTGTATATATGCACAATGGAAAACTATTCAGCCATAAAAGTAATAGATTTTTGTCATCTGTTACAATGTAGATAAACCCATATGGCATTACTGAAATGAAATAAATCGGACACAAATGAGCAAATGAATATGATATGATTTCTGACAAATGGAGAATCTCTAACACTCATCTTAGAAGCAGAAAATAGAATAGTTTCTGGGGGTGGGGAGGGTATGGAGATGAGGTATGAGGCATGGACTGGTCAGCCTGGTGTACCATTGCACGGTAGGTGGCCGTAGATTATGACAATACATTGCATGTTTCAAAGTAGCTGGAAGCGAGGTTAGATATTCTCATCACAAAGAAATGATAAATGCTTGAGACAATGATATGGCTGTCATTACACAATCCATAAAGTGATGAAGCCAGGCTTTACTCTGGAGCCAATCAACATATAATTATCAATTAAAATGAAATAAAACACAAAATAGCACATGCATTTTAGTTTCAATAATTTATGAATCATAAAGGAAAGCATTCTGAGGTTACTCTGATGGGATAAACCATGATATATCGCATTTGCATAAAAAACAGTTTCTAATTTAACATTGCAGATGAAATCAAGGAAGAAATTATGTAATATTACCTCTGGTGGACATTGGATGCATTTAAAATAAATGTTTAAAAATATAAATATAGTTGGCAGGATAGCACAGAATCAGACTAATTCTTAAGGACCACACGTGGCGTACAAGGACACACACGCACACTCACATCAGGGTCTGCGGGCGCAGTGTCCAGGTCCCACACCCGAACAGCCTCCCCTCGCGTGGATCGGAGCCCGCGGCAGCCACCAGGAGCGCAGCCGGGCCTCTCACCTCTTGCAGGAAGGCGAAGAGAACGGCAAACCCTGAGGAAGCGAAGTGAGGCCGACTCAGAAAGTCCCGCGTCTCGCGTGTCCTGTGCTGCGTGGGCCCTAAGAGAGGTCAAAAGAGAGGGCCGGGAAGAAGAAAGGGGTCCCTTGGAGACGGGGCTGGGCTAGGTCTGTTCTTCTCCATCACCGACTCGCACTGACAACTAAACCCGCCCGGCTCGGCCTCGCTCTCTCCGGCCTTCCGCAGAGACCCGGGGAGCGTCCTCCTCCGGTCCTGCGGTCCAGCGCGGCCGAGAAGTCGCGCCCCGGGTGCCTCTCTGAAGTCACTGATCGGGGGCCAGCGTGTGCTCCTCCCACCTCCGCAAGAGGACCGAGAGAGCGCAAGAGGCTGAGTGGGAAACTGAGTCCCGCTCTCTTCACGGTAAGGAGAGTCGGGAAAAAATGCTAGAAAATAGCACTGAAGAAATGGGGCAAGCGCAGGAGAACAGTGAGAGAGGCACAGGAGGTTAATCCACTTGGAAAACCCAACGATGGATTTTTAAAAAATATATATATATATACATATTACATGTATGTATTGTATGCATATGTCTGTGTGTATATATTATGCTTATGTTCACACATTCTGCCTCTATCCATGCACATAGTATGCAGGTTATAAATGCATGTGGAAATTGCTAAAAACACTAAATAACACTTCTAAATTTGGAAAAATTGGGAAATTTTAATAGAACTATACTTACTGAAAGTCTCTACTTCAGAAAGCATTTTCTAAAAAAAAATTTTTTTAAAGATAAAATGTAGAATTGTTGTATTACTTAGAAAGATGGAATTAATTACTTCTCATTTATTTTATAAGCCTGTGGAGTCTCCCAAATGGAATAACCTCGCATACCTACAGGCCAGTATCACTTACAAAATGCATATGAATATTCCCTCAGTGAATGTCGTTAGAGCTGGGCTTCAAGTCAGTCACATCTCATCTGAAGACAGAAGTTCTGCTCAGAGAACCTCGGTCAGAGCTGTGGTTCAGGCTTGAAGAGGAAGTCCCGAGGGAGTGCGGGGACCCAGCTCTCAGCCCTGGCCCTCCCACACGTCCTCCAGTGCAGCCCGGCCGGCAGCTTCCCCAGCACAGGCCTCCCTCCTTCTGGGACCCAGGGCTCAGCCGGCCAGGTCCCCTGCAGGGACACTGGGGTCACCTCATCCCCACCACATATGGACAAACACTTGTTACAATGTCAGCAAAGTGTCAGCAGGATGCTGCTGCATAATACCAACTAAAGTGATAAAATACTGATACTTTACTAAATTTGGAGAAAATTTATAAAAGTAAAATAAAAGGTATTTTTCCTGAAAAATTTGACAACATGTTTCTAAAGTTGATCTGGAGGAGTACCATGCTCTGTCTGGGTGGGGCGGTGAGCATGGGTTGCAGCCTCCAGGGCAGTGTGAGCTGCAGAGGGCACAGAGACCGAAGAGGCTAGAGTGAAGCACATCACCCAACAGCCCCACACCAAAGACCACGACATACATATGTGGGGGCCACACATGGGGAAGCTGAGAATTCACATGTGGGCATAGAGACAATGAAATTGCAATGTAGATTTAAATATGTTAAAATGCACAGTCATTAGACAAATTGGCTCAAAAACTTAAGTACAAGAAATAAGTACTTTTTTAAGGAAAACTTGTGTATTGAGTTTGAATCTGTACTAAAGACATGCTATTTTGCAGGCAGACAAAATCATGCTTTAAAAATCATATGTGAGATGTCTGTTGTGAGGAAACAGTATGCGTTTAGTGGTAGAACAAAGTTAAAAAAAAGTTTTGTGAAAGTGCTTGGTGATATCAAAGATATTTGAAAAATATCTATGTTGCAATCACTTTCATGAGTTTAAGGAAATAGTTAAATAGCATGAAGTTGTGAATATGAGCAAAGCTGTTAAAGGAATCATTGGCATTTATAGGGCAAATAAAGGGGAAACACTAACTGATCGACACACCGGTGGACTAAATCGAACATTGCTCATCAGAGCTCATACCCATCCTAATGATGGCAGAGGTTTGCTGTCATCAAAACATGTGCACAATAGATTTTTTTTAGTAGGAAACACATTACGGACACATATAGAAGCAGGAAAGACCAAACAGTAGTATTTGGCCTAACATGTTGTGGTCTGAGATGGAAAGGAACGGGCCCGGGGCAGAGATGAGGCTCAGGTCCACTGAGTGGAAGGAGGTTGAGATCGTAGGGTCCCCTGGCCAGTGCACCCCAGGTCGCTAACACCTTATGCTCATGATCCTGCCCGTGAGACAGACCAGACCTTGCTGGTCAACAGCACCTCACTGTGGGGCTGTGACCTCTGTCAGGAGTGCCCCAAGCTGCCCCCGGCCCCGTGACATGTCTCCTAGGAAGGTCTCACAGGGTCCTTGGGTCTTTCTTTGCTCTCTGCTCCTAGCTCCTCACACACGTGGTGAGGTGGATTCCCGGTCCACCCCAAGCCATTAGCACGGTCTCCACATCCACTGATGGTGCCTGGACCTGAATGACAGCTGCCACACCCCAAAGTCCTATGATCCCAATAACATGAGAACACAAGAGACTTAACTGATTTTCTCTAAAAGTATTGTACTAAGGTGTCACTGAGGGACCACTGAGCTAAAGAAACAAGAATCTGCACAAGAAGGACCCTGATGTCAGCGACCCAGCTGCAGGGCACAGGACCTGCCGTTCTTCTCAGCTCACAGTGGGTGGAGGGGGTGGGGGGAGCATGGGAGGGTTGGGGGGGTCCTGTGCTGTCAGTACAGCCTGCCTGGTGCTGTCTGATCAGCCCACACACCCAGCCACAGCGACAGTGCGCTATCTTCAGCCCCTGCCCCTTGAGGTACCCAAAGTGGGTCACAAAGAGCAATAAACAAAATCAACTCATGAAACAGTGATGGACTCTGTCTCAGGGTCCGCGGGCGAGGTTCCAGCTGCGATCTCTGCCCAACACTCCTGATGGAGAGGAAGCGATGCCGGCTCTCAAGGAGTGAGGGGATATTCCGCAGTGGGGGCAACAGAAAGCGGCCTCTTATGTCCGACGGCTGCCCCCATTCAACTGTGAACACCCCGTGTTAGCCTTGAAGTGTTCTAAGTGAATGGTTGGGTGTATTCAGATACAGCACAGTCCCACTTGTCTGCTTTGGGTTTCAGAACAAGGTTTCTGTCTGAAGTTTCCACTTTTTAACACTCAGACAACCTAGTTTGCCTCTGGACTCCTGAGCTGAGCTTCCTCCACTCAACCCGCTTTTCTAAGGTGAAGCCTGCTCACCTCGCCACACCACAAAGCCCCTCACTTTCCAGTCAGACCCGGTTTACCTGCTGTCCCACTGTACTTACATCCCTGAGCTTCGCAGCTGTAACACACTGTGCTGTCCCAAGAAGCAAAGATTCCCGACCTGCTCAGGTCGGCGATGCCCCGGAGGTCCCCATGCTTCTGCCTGCATATCGCCTAAGGCCGCCTGGCTTCTTACCCCGAGGAGGAAGGCAGGTGCTGCTGAAGGAGCAGTGCAGCCAGGAGGAGTGTCAGCCACAGCAGAATTGTCACAGAAACTTCACAGGGGTCTGCTTTGAATGAGCGTCTTCCTTTCCCTGCAGAGATGGGGAGACCCGGGCAGGAAGGCCTACATCTTCAGGGGAGCACTAGAGTGCTCACCCGGAGTGCTGTGTCCCCTCCACCCTACAGGTGAGCAGGTCAGGGCATACAGTGCCAGGCAGCCCAGAGAGAGGGTTTAAACTGCCTCTGTGACAGGCGTCTCAGCCTCCCAAGCCTGTCCCGCAGCAGGCGCCTCAGGCTCAGGAGCGGGGATTACACTGCTCTGGCTGGAGCTGAACACTACTCGAAGGGCTCACTGCCACCAAGAACGTGCCCTGTGGAGTGCTGGGCCGTCTCTCCGCATGCTGCAGTTAACAGCTTGAGAACGACTGTCGACCACGTGTTTCATCACGGAGGCCTTATGCGGATCATCACTCCTGAGATCACATTAGCAATACTGGGAAAATTGCCAAGAGAGACCAAGTTTTCCTTGTGGTCATTTAATCGCTCACTTTAGCAAAAGTCACAAAATCTAATCAATTCATTTTTTTCTCTCCTGTTAACTAGCATTACAATAAATGTCATTAAGTAATTCAGTAACACTGAAAATGTAATGATACAGTCAGTGAGGGCACTGAATAATCTGCAAAGAAAATACAACACATTTTATCTGAAGGATTTAATTAATGTAAAAATTTAACTTCTGAAATGTTGCTATCAGATACTTTAAGCCATGATCAGAAATGAAATTGATGAAAAAGCTCTTCGCCCTACCCAGACAGACTGTGGTGATTACACAAAGGATACACCAGTTTTACTTGGAAAAACAAAACTGCTCTATTTTTAAAGCCAACAACTGATTTCAGAAAAATTAAAGTGTTTTAAAAATCCATATTACACTTCTCGAATACAAAGAACAGTTGTGACTGTCAAAAGGAAAGCTTCCCTCTTCCCAGGAGTTCTATTAAAATCACCAGACTCAGTAGTTTGGGATGAATTCCTTCTGAGATTACCTGTAAAGGTAATTTTAAAAAGCATTTTAAGTTATTTATAACAGACCACTTCACCACTGAGTCATCCATGTCATATTTTGCTGTATGTGCTTATGCGTGGATGAAAATTAAAATAGGACGTGTTACTGGGTGTTTACAGTGTTCTCTCACCCCAGGATACATCATAATCCATTGCATAGTTCTTCGGTTTGATCCATTTGAAGAATCAGTGACATTTGAGACACCATGCGATGGGCTCCCGAGGCCAGGCCATCCTGTCCTCTAACTATTAAATCACTGTGGCCGAGGTCCCGGCCCCGCAGGCCTCACACAGGACACGGTCACCTTCAGGACTCAGAGGGATCTCCCTGCGGAAACTTCCCTGGACTTCCCTGTCCTCAGTGCCCGAGAACGCTGCTTCCAGCGTCTCTAAAGGGCTGGCACCTCATCAGCTCAGACCGCGGATATATAAATGTCCACACATCTCGCCTTTCCTGCCGCCCCCACTTTCCAGACTTCCCAGTCAGCTGGAGGCTGTCCCTTCCGCACTGTGCAGCACGCTCGCCCTGGAAGAGGCCACGGGCTCTGCGCTGTCCGCTCTTGGGGAGGCTTTTTCAGCAGCACTCGTGAGCAGTCCCCACCTTTCTTTTCCTCCACCAGGGAGGGTCAGGGAGGTCTCGTGCACAGAGTGCAGGCGTGGGGTCCCCGGTCTCTGGCTGCCTCGGACACACGCACTGAACCTTCCCAGCCCGGGACTCCAGCGTCCCCCGAGGAGCCACACTTGGTGAGGATGCTCCGCTGGCACGTGGCGTGTTTGGATCGCACGGTAACCTCAGATCTATTTGTAGTCTTCGATGCAGGTGCACTAAGTTACAGCTACAAACTTTCTCAGCGGAGAGTGGTTATCCACCGACTACTCCTGCGCCTGCCGCACCCTTCATCAGCCGTGGACTCTCAGCCCCCACAGCGCCTCTGCGGACGCGGCCCTTCCTCCGGAATCCGCGTCTGTGGGGCCGGGTCCCAGGTGACAGAGGGTTTGCAGGCTGGGCCTCTGCGAGGGCTGCTCTCACTAAGGAAGCTGGGGAACGGCAGCCAAGGAAATGCTGCGTGGTGGCTGAAGTTCAGAGTTTCAGGGGCCCCTTTTTTGATTGTGAGACAGACCAGATACAAGAAAGCAGCCTGAAGGGAGAGAGTGACGTGTCTCTCGCCGCTGCACACAAAGCAACTTCACTGAGGCAGCAGCCCCTAAACTGTGTTCCATTTTATCCTATGACTCACACAGGTCTTACCAAAGAGTGCACGGGAGGAACTATCGGTTGCTTAGTGTGTCCTATCAGTGCGTCACCAATAAAACTGATCAGTTCGTTGTATTACTGACAAGACAGCTAATTAAGATCCCTAATGAATAAATTGTGATGCAGGACTTTGATGTTGATATAATACTAATACGCCTGCCCTCTGTGCATGAGACCTCCTCTGAGACCACCTGGCCGAGGAAAAGAAAGCTTGGGATCCATCACAAATGCTGCTGAAAAAGTCTCCCCAAAAGGGGATAGTGCTGAGGCAACAGCCTCTTCCAGGACGAACAAGCTGCATAGTGGAGAAGAGAAAGCCTCCGACCGACTGGGAAGTTTGGAATGTGGGGGTCGGGAGAAAAGGCGAGATGTGTGATCATTTATATACTCACGGCCCGTGCCGATGAGGTGCCAGCATTTTCAAGATATTGGAAGCAGTATTCTAAGACACTGAGGATGTATTGAAGACCTTTCCAGCTAAAAAAATCCACTTCTAGTACTCCTTATTAGCAAACAATGTGGGAAAACTCAGTTGCAGGATGAAAAGCTGCATACCAGACAAGACGGGCTGTGTTAATGTGCTGAGGGAATGAACTTGTAGCAGTCGCTGTAGGTGGAGACTCTGAAAGGCTGAGCTCCAGTAATCCATGCTCATGCTCCAGGGTGTATCTGGCTTTTCCATGGGCCAAACAGCAAATTGAATGAGATGTGGTATAAATCTCTGTCCCTGCCTTCTTCCAATTTGGGTAAATCCTTCCGATATTCACCTAGGAGAGGGGATTTCTCATTGTTCTAAAGACATCCATGAGCCTTTTTGGAACTAGATGCTTTGTTTACATTTTTACACAAAAGAAAAGCAACATGGAAACATTGAATCTGTCCTTTGATGAAACTTAGAAGAAAACTCAGTTGTTAAGTCAAACTCTCATTTCTTGTTTTCAACTCTTTGGTCTTTCCACTCTAATATCTTCACAGGGTAGCAGGCCACACATGTAGGGTTTCAAAACTGTACTATTGGGCAATGTCCCAGAGACATTTTACCAAAAAGGAAATTATGGATCCCCCCACCCCATGGCTGGAGGTCATACAAGAACCTGGGTAAGGGTTTAGCTTTCAATAAATCGATTCT
Source organism: Dasyprocta punctata (assembly GCA_004363535.1). NCBI lineage: Eukaryota > Metazoa > Chordata > Mammalia > Rodentia > Dasyproctidae > Dasyprocta > Dasyprocta punctata. The sequence continues at coordinate 90,034 of RJWM01003904.1, read as the reverse complement.
TGCTCCCTCACTCTGAGGCATTTGGAGTGTATCTGCCGCCACTCACATGCATGCCAGACGAGTATCGAAGAACACTGAACAGGGTCTCCAGAGTCCGGGCCCACAATCCAGACTGGTCCACAAGGCAGGCCAGTGAGAGGAATGGCAAGCAGCCCTGATGTAACAATCAACCCGAAAGGAAATCCATCATCTAAAAGTCAGAAGATGAACTATAATATTCTAGGCAATGGGAACATGACAAAAAGCAGGTATGGCTATTACATATTTGCATGCAGTGGGCTTCAAACTAAAACTGATCAAAAGAAGCAAAAAAGTCACTATATATGGCTTAAGGGAACAATCCAACAGACAGGCACTGAACTACGGTATATACAGCTTCATAAAACAAGTACTACTGGACACGGGTACCAGAAAAAGACACAAATATATTTGAGGAATATGGCAACCCATATCATAAAGAGACAGATAAGCTAGATGAAAAATGAACCAAAAAATCAGTGTTGAACAAAACCTTCAAACAAATGGACTTAATAGATATCTATAGATTTTCCCACCCAACAAAATCAGAATACACATTCTTCTCAGCAGCACACAGAACTTTCCCCAGAACAGACCATGTTCCAGGCAATAAAGGATGCTTAAGTAAATGGAAAAAATGGAAATTATGCCATGTTCATTATCAGACTATTGTGCAGTGAAGCTATAAATCAAGACAAAAAAAAGACAGAAATCATGCAAACACATAGTATCTAAAAACTAAATACACTCTTAAACAAATAAGGGATTACAGAAGAAATCAAGGAGGAAATAAGGAAGTTTCTAGAATTAACAATGATGCCAGTATAATTTGCCAGTAACAGATAATAATTCCAGTAACAGAATTTATGGAAGATACTGAAACATTCCCAAAAGGGAAGTTTATAACCACAAATGCTGAAATCACAAAAACAGAGACCAGATAAACAACCTGATGATGCACCTTGACTTTTAGCATAAACAAGTAAAATCCAAACCCAAAGCTAGAAAAAGGAAGAAAAACTTTAAAGATCTGAGCAAAACAATAAAATGGAAACAAAAAATATGAAGCATCAACGAATTGTAGTGTTAGTTCTTGAAAGACTAGACAAAATAGACAAATCTTCAGCAAGTCTAACTGGAAAAGGAAAGAAAAACCCAAATCAATATAATTAGAAGTGAAAAGGGTGAAATCACAATGGACACAACCAAAATTAAAAAGATTATAAACAAATAATTTGCAATAAGTACTTGTTAATACTGGAGAATTCTGAAGACATGGTTAGATTTCTAGATACTTATGAGTTACCAAAACCGAAACAAGAAGATATAAAACCATTGTATAATCCAATAACAGGCAATGGAACTGAAACAGTAGTAAAAAGAAAAACCTATTAACTTAGAAATCCCAGGTCCAGATGTATTCACTGCCAAATTTTACAAAAACTTCAGGGAAAATACAGTGACAGTACTTCTCATGCTCTTTAATAAAATCCAAATGGAAGGCGTGCTCCCACAGTCATTCGTGGAATTTCCCATTACCCTGATTCCAAAATCAGACAAGGGCTCAACCAGAAAAGAGAACCATAAACTTTTCTCTTTAATTAATACAGGTGCAAAAATCCTTAACATGATACTGGCAAGCAGAATGCAATGAATCCTCAACAAGATCCTGCATCTTGATGAAGTAGGCTTCATCCAAGGGATGCAAGGATGGTTCAACACATGCAAATCAATAAATAGAATCCACCTCAGAAAGAGAAAGAAGGACAAAAGTTGCACAATATTCTCAATAGACAGAGAAAGCACCTTTGGCAAAATCCAACCTCCCTAAAACGCTGAAGAAAATAGGTACAGAGGGACCTTATCTCAACATGACAAAAGTCATTTATGAATAACCTACTGCGAATATCATATTTAGTGGGGGAGAACTGAAAGCTTTTCCTCTAAAATTAGCAAAAAGACAAGTCTGTTCACTATTCCTACTACTGAGCAATGTAGTTCTAGAAACCTTGGCCAGAGAAATCATGCAAAAAAAAGCAATAAAAAAAATACGTATAGGAAAGGAAGAAGTTAAAGTATGATTTGAAGATGACATGGATTCTCTACATAGGAGACTCAAAGAGTCTCTTAGAATCCTAGAATTAATAATAACTGAATTCTGAGATATAGCAGATGCATAAGCATTGCACAAAACTGAATAGCATTCATGTACACTAATAATACACCCACTGAGAAAGAAATTAGGGAAAAAGGACTGTTCACAACAGCACCAAGAAAAATTAAATGTTTAGAAATTAAACTAAGGAAGTGAAAGATGTCTGCAAGGAAAACTATAGTACTCTGAAAAAGGATACTAAGCAGAATATCCAAAAACGTAGATATCCAGTGTTACTGTATAGGCAAAGCAAATGCTTTCAAACTGGCCATACCTCCAAAACTGATATAAAGATTCAATGCAATCCCAATTAAAATACCAACAGTGTTCTTCACAGAACTAGAGAACACAATCTGAAAATTCGTATGGAACCAGAGAAGACTCAGAATAGCAAAAGAAATTCTGAGTAACACAAGACCAAACTGAGAGGCATCACAGTCCTGGACTAGAAGTTATATTACAAAACAACTGTGATAAAAACAGTGTGGTACTGGCACAGAAACAACCATGAGGATGAGTGGAACAGAATAGGGGAAGCAGAAACAACCCCAGGGACGTTCAGCTATTTGATCTTTGACAAAGGCACCAAAAACATACACTGGAGGAAAGACAGCCTCCTTAGGCAATGTTGGGGAAACTGGTTTTCCATATGCAGAAGACAGAATCTAGACCCTTAATTTTCACCAAGTACTAAAGTAAAATTAAACTGATCAACAAGTAAACTTTAAAACAGAAACACTTAAACTGCTGCAAGGTAAAATAGGTAAAACTTTTGAAGTCATAGCAAGGACTTTCTGAACAGAGCGCTGGTTGCACAGGAAATAATACTGAGAATCAGCAGATAGGAGGCTGAGGCAGGTGAATCACAAGTTTGAGGCCAGTCTAGACATCTTAGTGGGTCATTGTCTCAGAAAAAAAAAGAAGAAAGAAAGAAAGAAAGAAAGAAAGAAAGAAAGAAAGAAAGAAAGAAAGAAAGAAAGGAAGGAAGGAAGGAAAAAGAGGTACAGGAGAATTGGTTTAGTGTTAGAGCTCTTGCCTAGCATGCATGAGGCCCTGGGTTTAATTCTTAGCCCCCTGCCCCTGGAAAAGTAGTTTTTATTTCTTCATATACAGTGAAAAATGCTTCAGGTCTGCTAGCTCCAAATGGACGAGGCTGTGAGCTTTCCTGACTAAACAAGAGGGCACCTGTGTGCTGGTTGACAGCTCCTGTCACATGACACACCTGTCTGGGGTCTCTTTGGTGTCTAACTACAAGCAAACAAACAGATTGAAGTCCCCAACTGTTACCTGTTTAGTGTTTCCCTCATTGCCCAAGGTGTTTTTTTTTTTTTGCAGTATGACAAACATTAAGAATGTTTATTAAATAATTCAGTGTATTGATATATTCTGTATTTTCTTAAATAAGACATGTATTTATCTTTTTCTTCAAATTTTTAAAACTCTTAATGCATCATAGAACAAAATTTTTTCCTAAAATTGGAATTTGCTTTACCATTAATGTTTTATAACATTTTAATATCCAAATAAAAGTTTCTACACAAATTTAATATTGAATATGAGTTTTTTTCAAATAATTATCAAAGTAGATAGCAGTTTGGGAAACAATAAGTGTGGACAGAAAAATATTTGGATTACTGTAGTATTGAAACAGGTTCATAGGCTACAAGTAAAGGTGAGTGTTTATAAGATCAAATAAAGTGAGATAAATTTAACATTTAATCAGGTTAACACTTATGCTTGACAAGTTGCTCTTTTTCTAATTGTTAGACATGAACATTTTCTCAAAAATATATGTAAGTAACACATCTGGGAACAAGTGAATGAGAAGCCTGACTTGAACACAAACACAAGACTTTATTTCTGAAAAAGAATCATTCATAAAATTAACAAACAGTAGCAAACTCAGTAAGCCATTAGGAGTACAGGGTAGTCCTCCTCCAAACAAAGAAGGAAATTTTACCACCATGAAAAGCGTGTTGGCCATGACCACTGCATCCTTAAGTCTTGTTTTGTGAACATATATTTCCCTGTATTATGTCCTAGATCAGCAGTTGTGAACCTTTTAGAGCTCTCAGTGGTAACAAAGAGCCCACTGCACCCATGGCCTCTACTTCTCTAGATGAAGTGAATACTAGTTTGCTTCCATGTGTGTATTAGATCACAAACAGATATTTCATTTCTATTTAATGTTGATGTAATCAAGTTGATTTGGCTGTGTATCGTGTACTGCCTGCTTATTTATTACACATTTCACTGGATAACATGTGATCCATAAATTAACTTACCTATTTGAGCTGTTATGGTTTTGCTTAAGGCATTATTGATCTTCATTTTGCTTCATGACTGTCAATCATCTATAATCTAAAGACACCTCAGAGGTGGAGTAAGATAGGGGCTGAGTAAGATACTGCAGTGACCACTGCTGACCAGACACACAGATCGAGCAGCTGTCCACAAACCCAGCTACATACTCCAGAACAGGCATTCTCTGAGGAACCTCATCTCTGTAAGGGTGCTGCTGGCTGACTGATCTGGTTACGTGATTCCTGTAGCTGTGGGGAGAAAGAATGCTGCAGGCTGAGAGCCAGAGTTACCTGAATCCCTGTGACAGTCTTCTACTCTCATCCTGTGTCTATTCAGCATTCTGTGAGCTCTAGGTACAGCTCTCAGAATGCACTACTGAGACCTATAGCATCACTAACCCTAAAGCTGAGAATGACTTTTTTAATAATTAGGTTTATTAGTACTATTTAGATATGCATAATGATCACACTCATCATAGGAAATTTGTATCTGTACACGATATATATTAGTTCCGCCTTTTTCCCATTACTCACCTTCAGCTCCTCTATTCCCATTCTTATTCACAAAGCTTTGCTTCCAATTTAAACTTTTTTCTCATATTTTTTTCTCCCTCCTAAGCCCCTTTCCCTTACTTCCTATTTCACAATATATATTATGCATTTTGGTCCTTATGTACTCATTCAGTTCCTCACACTTGAAAGACAGTATAATACTTACATGTGTGTGTCCAATTTCTTCCATTAAAGAGTATGGCCTCAAGGTCCATCCATTTAGCTATAAATATCTCAAAATTATCCTTGTTTATGACTGAGTAGTGCTCCATTGTATTAAAAGAACACATCTTTTTATCTATTCTTCAGTTGATGGGCATTCGTGTTCTTGCCAAGATTTAGCTATTATGAACTGTGCTGCTATAAATATGGGTGATTATATAACAATGTGTCATTACACTTTCAGTTCTTTTGGGAAGATACCAAGCAGGGGGATAGCTGGGTCAAATGGAACCTATACTCTTAGGTTTTTGAGGAAATTAAGGAAAAAATATAAAATGACAAATGCAGAAGCAAAATGCAATCCAAGGCTTCCAGCCTGTGGAGGCCAAATCTATAACAAGATAGAGGAAAACAGAAGCAATCTACCTGAATTCAGTGTAATGCGAGAAGATATATATATATATCTTATATATAGAGAGATAGATATAGATATAGATATAGATAAAGATAGATATATATATACGATGACCATAATGAAGAACTTGCTTAGCAAATCTAGAGTAGACATAGTTAAAAAAAATAGCAGACCATAGAAAAATAACAGAAACCATGAATACCAAACATAGGAAGGAAATGAAATCCATGAAATAGTTTCAGGTAGATATCCAATAAGTTAAGAATTCCACTGAAAATTTGCAAAACCAAATTAAAGAATGTGAAGATAGAATGTCACACTTAAAAGATAGGATTGTGGTTAGAAATCACAAAAAGAAAGATCTCTTATAAAATAGTAAGGGATCATGAAAAAACAATGCAGCAACTGTGAGATGATGCAAAGAAAAATATAAGATTGACTGGAGTCACCGAAAATGTAGGAGTCAGCACAAATGACATGAAAAATGTATTCAGAGAAGTAACAGCAGAAAACTTCTGAGGCATGGAGAAAGAAACTGACACACACATAAGTGAGGCACACAGGACTCCAATTAGTCATGATCAACAAGTACACCAAGGCATACAGTAATCGAGATTCCAGAAATTCAGCACAAGAACAGAATCTTAAAAGCTACTAGAAAAAAGAAACAAATAACCTACAATGGAAAGCCCATCAGAATCACAGCAGACTTCTCAACACAAGCCCTTAAGTCAAGGGGCAATTGGAGTGAGGTATTTCAAACCTTAAAAGAAAACAAACTTTAACCCAGATTGATGTACCCCACAAAATTGTTTCTCAGAATTAATGAAGGAATAATACACTTTCACGCAAAAGAACAACTGAAGGAATTCATGACAACCGAGCCAGACCCACAAAGAGTTCTGAAAGATAGTCTTAAAAGAGAAAACAAGGCCACTATTCCAAGGGTAGCGATACAAAGAAGTCACCAAGCATGGGAAATAAGTAAACAAAGGGGAAAGACAGGGAACCACCAACAGGAAAATTATATGACAAAGACAAACCAATACATACCAGTTATAACCATCAATGTCAATGGTCTCAATTCACCAATCAAAAGAAATAGACCAGGAAAATGGATCAGGAAACAAGATCCAACAATATGTTGCATTCAAGAAACACATTTAACTCAAAGAGAAATTCATAGACTGAAAGTCAAATGATGGAAAACAGTATTTCATGAGATAGAAACCCAGAAAAAAGTAGGGATAGCTATTCTATTCACAGACAATGTGAACTTCAACCCAAGACTGAACAAAAGAGGTAAAGAAAAACGCTACATACTTGTTAAGGGAAAGCTACAAGAAGAAGAAATAACAATTGTAAATACATATGCACCAAATACAGGGGCAGTCATCTATATTAAACAAATCTTAACAGACATGAAAATCCAGTAAGTCTAACACAATTGCGATGGGGACCTTAACACTCCATCGTCACAAATATATAGATCAACAAATCAATGTAAGATCACTTTAACATCTATGAGAGATCTGAAAAGGATCTCCCTGTCCCGTGGCACCCGCCTCCCTGGTACATCTGTGTTATTATGGCTTTGTTTTGCCCTCTGAGTGGGCAGTTCATACCCCACGGTGAAGCATTTTATCCAAGGTACCGTCAATTCATGTTCCCAGTCCCTTGTATTAGGTTCAAAACAGTCTCTTACTTCCTTTGGAGCAAAAGCCATATTTTGCACAGTTACTCAGGAGACCTAAGGGAAAACCGTGAGCGGCCAGAGTGCCTGCTCTTAGTGTGAGAAGCAGAAGGGTGCGTTGGGGCAGGCAGGGAGGAAGAGGTGCCCAAATCTCCCTTCCCAGCTCCAGAGCCGTCTCCTGCTTGGGAGAGGTGGAACAGACACAGCGTTCAAAATGTGGTGCTGACCTCCACGGCGACGCCCAGTGCAGGGCGCAGCCGCGTCCCTGCCGCGGCAGAGCCACTGGGAAGCCGCCTGCTCTCCAGCTGGCGCTTCGGCCAACCCTGCTGTAACCTGCGGTGGCAGAGCTTGGAGCAAGACTCCTCCCATGGGAGAGTAGGGCATGAACACTAACGCGAAGCTCTGGAGCCCTGGGCCAGACCTGCTACAGACTCACACCTGTGAGAACGGAAACCCTGTGTGCAGGCCCCCAACACAGATGGGACTTCTGCCCCCACTGGGGAGAGACGAGGGCTGCACTAGGACGGGCGGGGGGCTCAGCGTGGCGGCCGTCAGCTCCCAGCCATTCATTAGTGCGGGAGGTGCTGCTGGGGTGACCTTGCTCACCGAGGTCACTGCACGTGCATTTTCAGTGTCTTCTCTGAGGGCCGGGAGTGCGGGGCGTTTTCTGTGATATGTCGCATCCTCTAGGGTCCCCCATCTGTGGAAAATCATCATACTATTTTTCATTTCCTAAGGTGGGTATACATTTTTTAATGAACTCTCTGTATATTCTATGCATATGTGTGTTTGCATATTTCTATTATTAATACTTACATATACAAGCATACTATATATATATTTATATATTTAAGCAACCTGGATAAACCTACAGTCACGTGGAGATACCCATAGACACACACGCATCTCCTTGTATTGTCTCTCCTATCCATCTTCTGTTCACTAAGTTAACCTGGAACAGAGCTCTCAAATAAATTTTACTGCATTCACTGTGCCCAAGCACAAGATAAAGCACAGTGTGATCACTTGGCTTATTTACTAGGTGAAGTTTGACAATTGAGTGTGAAGGATATTTTTAATGAGAAGCTGGACTCTAAGCCAGCCTGGTCGATGACACCACAACTGCTGAGAAGACCCCAGACTCACACAAGGACACAGTTTTAGGAGCTACTTTGAACTCTGCAGGGTTATGTGACGTGATGACTTACTCATGTTACTCCAGGTGTTCACATACAAGTGACTCACATCTTACTCCTGGGTAAGAATAGAAAAGTGTGGTGTATGTTGGAATCGGTTTGCTCATTCTACTTTCTAATGGTGCTGCCTGCAATTATGTAACATGCATGTCTCCTAATCACAGATCAATTCTTTGTCTGGTCTTAGATTTTCACAAACCATGGGTTGTCTCTCTCTCTCTCTTGAACTCCTGTGGGAATCTCTCCTTGCTTCCATCACAAACCATCCTTTGCTGGGTTTATTTAAATTTTGTCTTCTTCAGTTATGCATATCAGCAGACAGGAGGTATTCATTTACCTTGCCATTTACCCATGTGCCATCCACAGTGTGTACCGCAATGCTTCACAAGTCATGGGCGATGCTTTTCCATTAGTTGTATTTTTAGAATCTTAACACTAGACCTCAAGACAAGAAAAATAGCTCCTTTTTATGAGGTTCCTCAAAATTCATTTTAGAATTCAAACTTTGTTTTCTGCCTATATGGAATCCAAACCACTTTATAAGACTTCAGAAAATATGAGATCAAACAGCCAGGTCCATAAAGTTAGTTCTCATTTTATCAAATTCTAAATCCACCTAGTGCTCCCTAAATTCCCTCATTTCCATCCTCTCATTCCTTCCTTTCTTCCTATCTCTTCTTTCTTCCTTTGTTCCTTCATTTCTTTCTATCTTGTTGTTCTTCTTCTTCTTTTACTTTTTTTTTTTTTTTTTTTGCCATAGTGAGGAATGGACCCAGGCTTTTGTCCACATTCCCAGCCCCTTTTTGGTTTGTTTGCTTGTGTGTTCGTGTTTTATTTTGAGACAGTGTTTTGCTAAGTTGCTAAATTTCACAACCTTGGCCTAAATACCAATCTCTTAGTGTCTAAGTAGCTTACTTTTCCTAGAAATAATTTGGAAAATACGGTGTGCAGAATACTTCACAGACATACAAGTAAAACATTTTCTTATATATATTGACTGAATTAATGTATGGCATGTTAATAGCAATTATAAGTCATTTGGATTTAACGTTAAGTCTTTTCCACTATCTCTTCCTCATTTCAGTCTAACAAAAGCATAACACAAAATGTCTTCAAAATGTGTGTAGGGTCCCATCTGTCCTTGGGTTTGATCGGTCACCAGAGAACTCGGGACCCGTCCAGTGCGGCTGCGTCCGGCTCACATGTGCTCCTGCTGCGCTGCACCCGTGACCCCAAGTCCGGCGACAGCAGAGGAAACTCCATGAAGACCGGCACCCTTGAAGCTCACAAGCGCGACATAGCTTTAAACGGTGGGCCGCGTGCTTGTGAACTCTGCTTTTTTTGCTCCCAAAGCTTTGCCAAATATTTCCTTCTGTCTCCTTGCCAAGCCTCAGGGCACAAGCGAGCTGAACTCCTCTTGTGAATGCAGGACAGGACCTTGGGGAATGAATCTCAGATGACCAGCGCCAAGGAAATGCTTATAATCCTCAGTCTTGCGAGCAGAACTTCAGTGCGGACGTCACCCTCTGCAGAGCTGATGGGGCCTCAGAGTCGGCTCCGAGGAGAAGGGAGGACACGGGACGCACAGGTGAGGCCGGCTTCTCTGAGGATGCGTGCTGCTTCTTAGACCCTGCGAACTTCTGATGAAATTGATGCAAATTCTAGTTAAGCTGGAATAAAATCATAATTGGCTGAAGAACTCCATGTAATTTATGAAAATGACAGGCCACAATTAAAACTGCATTTGGCACAAATGGACTTTAAAAATATCGGAATTAGCCATGGAGCATTGACCCTGTGCTTGTGCTATACCAGGAGCACTCCAAAGTCCTCAGATCTCTCAGCAAAGCCCGCTCCCCTATTCCCGCACTTGATGGGCCGGGATCCTGAAATAGGGAAGGAATTAGATTTCTGACCAAGGAAGCACATCTAGAAAGGGTCTGAATCTAGGGCTTCTGGCCCCAGGGTCCCTGTTGTCAAGCACAACAAGGTGACATTCTTATGATTTCTTCCACACATTTCCTCAGCACCAAGTACTGAGGCATTTGACAATAAATCAAGGTTTTTAAATTACAGGTCATAGATGAAAATTTATAACAAAAATGACTCGTAGGAAAAAAATCTTCAATTTTATTTTTAAGACAAAAGAATAAAATTAAGAAGTAGGACTATTCTTCTCCCTTGTCTGATTACTAGACATTGTGGTATGGGGTTAGGAGTCAAATTTCTCAGGGTAGAGTTGTGGTTTTGTATTTATTAACAGTGGGGGTTTAAGTAAAATGTCTACCTCTCCTGATTTGCTTCTTTTTTTCCTTTCTGTGAAATGATTATCATGCCAGTATTTAACCCACATAATTTTCATTAGCATCAAATGAGACAAGATTTTGACCCTGCTCGGGACCCTGCAGTGACCTGAGTAGATGAGAAGTCTACTGGCGCCATCCCATAATGTATTTGAAATTCCTCCCCGGGCTGCTGACAGAATGGCGGCTAGAAGCAGCCTCTTGCTTTAGAATGCAGTATATAATCTGCAGAGTCACATCCACTTTTCACAGCGTCACACCTCAGTTTTTCTTTGATTTGAGAATTTACAGTTTCTTGTGAGTTTTATTCAGAGACTGCAGATTGTGACACCCACAAAGAGGATTTTGTCAGATTTTTCCTCCTGTTTTCCAGAGTTTGAAGGAAGAGATAGAAAAACTAACAGGAGGAAAATCTAAAAATATTCACAGCAAAGAGGTCTTAACCATCGTCTATTTGAAGGCTTCTATACAAGAACAATTTACACATGCTTTTTCTACTACAGAGTTCATTCTTTAACTACTCAAATTAGGCTCCATGCTTGATTACTTGGTCTTGTATGGTCTTTTCTGAAAATAGCAACATACTAAAAAGTGCAGTGAATATTTTGTAACAGAGAACACTAACCCAGAAAAAAAAAAAAAAAAGCTAGACCACAGTAGCACACAGCAATACTGACCTAGACCTGAGTGCTTAGATTAAAGACAATGGTTGCTGCTGGGTGTGGTGGCACGCACCTGTAATCCAAGCACTTGGGAAGCTGAGGTAGGAGGATCATTGTGAGTCCAAGGTGTCAGTTTGGGAGCAACAGAACAGGTCTGGAGTCAGGCAGAAACTCAAGCTCTGCTTCAGCTGGAGAGCATAGTGCACACTTCCACACTCCGCATGAGACTCACTGTAGCTACTGCTGCTAGCAGTGGCACTGGGGCTTCCATGAGTGTCTAGGAATATAAAGTTGCTGTGAATATTTTTAAAGATTATCCAAGGAACTTTAGCTATTTCTCTTAAAATCTGGATTGTGATCTTTTGTTTTCTGTATCTGTTACTGTACAGTGATAAATAACTTGAACACAATTAAAACTAAAATCTTTGGTTTGATGGATATAGAGTCCTTAAATGAATTAAAAAGCTCTGATGCAGAGTTTTGCTTGGTTGTTGCTGTGATTTCCTTCCTTCTGTGAGACTCTAGCACACAGCCTGCAGGAAAATGAATGCAGTGGAATATTCATCGGCTCTTTGGGAGGCAGCCGACTTACACCTCATGCGCCAAGTGCTTCCTCTGAGATGAAGTAATAATAAGGATAATAATGATAATCAATAATAACGTGTGCATGGGGCGTAGAGGGCAGCGATTGCAGCCCTGGCTGCCTGGGCGAGGTTCCCAGCCTTCTCTGCTGTTCTAAAGGGATGTGGCTGGCTTTGCTTCCTTCCAAGCTGACTCCGGCTTCGTGATTTGTTTGCTTCTCCTGTAGACTTGAGGTGCTTGGGGTTTGGAATTTATATTTCCTACAGTGTGGGCCCTAACGTTCAGGGCAGGGAGTCGTGCTTTGTGCCGCCCGCCGTGGAAAGCAGGTGTGCCAGGGCCGGCCAGTGTGGGAGTACAAGGAGGGGTCAGTTACTCAGGTGCGCAGGACTCAGGTGCAGGTGCTGCTCCAGGCAGACAGTGAGGCCGAATCGGCCTTTCCTCGCAGGGACCCTGTCGCTCACGTAAGGACAGGGCAAATCCTCCACTGCAGCCGGACGTGCTCTGAAAAGGGGAGAACTAAAAGTGAGAGAAGTGGAAAACTGTTATGTTTAGGGAATCACAATGTGCTGGAGAATTCAAATTCACTAATGAATTTTGGAAAAAGATACTGTGACTCCTCACTTGGGAAAGTAAATTTTATTTATTATGTTAGAGTTCATAAAAAGAGAGGATATTCCTGTTTGTTTTGCATGTAATCTGAAAAAAACCTGTCATGTAGCATTCATTTACAGATTCTGGCATAGGCATGTTTATTTCTGGTTCCTAGAGAGTAAGAAATATTATCATCAGATTTTTCTAAACTGCAGGTTTCCACACATACACCAGTTCACAGACCTAGGCACACATTCGCAGTCATGGCTTCATTCCGTGCTGTCTGTTCGCGAGGCGGAAGTCTCACCTTGCAATTAAATCCCAACTTTCAACTTCCAACTTCAAATAGTCTTAAAATAAATTGCTTAAATACATTATAGCTATATTATGTTTAGTATTTAATAAAGACAGTAGTGCATCAGAGAGGGAGTTACAGGCAAAATAAAAATACAGCTTGGTAATCATGGATTTAAGAGTACATCAATGACTATAGTTTAAAAGGTCTAATTTGTAGTTTAAAACTCATGTATTGTTGGATGTCCTCTGCCTCATGTTTTATCCACAATGTCATCAATTTGTTTAAAATGTATCCAGTAACTGAGTGGCTACCGCCTCCCCCACCAGTGCCCGTGTGTTCACTTGTGGAGTCGCTCAGTGTGCTGCCTTAAACGGCTAAAGGGATTTGCAGAGCTGAGTGTTAGAATGAAGACAGTAATGACCTTGGTTTCCCCAGGAGGACCGAGGTATGGAGAGGAGGTGGGATGGTCAGGTGCATTAGATGTGAGAGCAAAAGCAGAGCGTTCAGGGAGAAGAGAAGACACTGTGCCACTTTAAGCACAGAAGTGCGAAGGGCACAGGTGCAGGGGTTGTTCAGATGCTGGGAAAAGAAACTGATTCCCCCAATAGCTCTAAAAGGACATGGGCTGCTGACGCCTGGGGGGCAGGGACACTCACTCTGCACTTCCTTCTCTGGAGGTGCAAGACTAATAATCACTGCAGTTCCAAGATAGCTTGTGCCAGCAGTGACAAGCAGCTGGCAGGAGAGTGTACACAGGACTCTGTGCACCCCCAGCATCGCCCGTCTCTGGGCAGTGACGATACCTGCAGAATTAACTCAGTTAATCCGGGAGAGCTTTCTCAGGGGTCTTTGTGTCTAACTTCACGTTTTCCCCTTTTGTTCCCCTTAGTGTTGAACCCAGGCCTTGTGTGTGCCAGGCGACTGCTCCACCGCCAGGCTACTCTTCCGGCCACTGTCTTTGTGCAGTGAAACTTCCCTGAATTATACTGAAAAAAATCAAAATAAAAAAATACCTGGGGCTATGACACAAAGGATGGCAGAGACTGCATCAGAGAGCTGAGCTGAGCAGCCTGTGGCTGTGCTCTCGGGGCAGCACCCTCGGCTGCCATCTCCTCGCTTCCGTTCAGTTCCGTCGCCGCAGCAGAGTCCTTCTCTTTTGCAGGCCTCGTGGAATTCTGCAGACCAGGACGCGCTCGCCAACACCAGGAGCAGAGTCCCAAGGCCACACGGGAGCGCTGCTTTAGTTAATGTAACCTAGCTTATCGAGTCGCGTGCTGTCTCTGACTTACACCTGGCTTGCACCTTTTCCTGCTCCTCCACCTCTCTAGCTGCAGCTGCTCAATGGCGAACCTCACGCGTGTCTCCGAGTTTGTCTTACTTGGCTTCGGTGGGGGCCCAGGAACACGAACCGTGCTGTTTCTGATATTTTTGACCCTGTACGCCGTGGCCATGGTGGGGAACTCTGGCATGATCCTGCTCATCTGCGCAGATGCACACCTCCACACCCCGATGTACGCCTTCCTCCAGGGCCTGTCCTTGCTGGACATCTGCTACTCGTCCACGATTGCGCCCAGGGCCCTGGTGGACTTCTGGGCCCAGCAACACACAGTGTCCTTTGGGGGGTGCGCAGCTCAGTTCTTCTTCCTGTCCCTCTTCGGCACCACCAAGGCCTTCTTGCTGGCCGCCATGGCCTATGACCGCTTCGTGGCCATCTGCAGTCCCCTGCTGTACCCCGTGAGCATGTCCCGCCAGCTGTGTGGATTCCTGGTGCTGGGGTCCTACTCTTGGGGGGCCCTGAATGCTGTCACTCAGACGACCATGACCTTCACGCTGTCCTTCTGTGGGCCCAATGAGGTCAACGACTTCTTCTGTGACGTGCTTCCCCTCTTGTCCCTCTCCTGCTCGGACACCTTCATCAACCAGCTGGTTCTGCTGGGCCTCTGCGGCTCCATCATCGTTGGCACCTTCCTGGTCGTTTTGGTCTCCTACCTCTGCGTCATCTCTGCAATCCTGAAGATCCGCACGGCACAGGGACGCCACAAAGCTTTCTCCACCTGTGCCTCCCACCTCACCGGGGTCTGCCTGTTTTTCGGTACCGTTTTCTTCATGTATGCACAGCCCAGCGCCATGTCCTCCGTGGAGCAGAGCAAGGTGGTGTCCATCTTCTACACCGTGGTCATCCCCATGCTGAACCCCCTCATCTACAGCCTGAGGAACAGTGATGTGCGGCGAGCACTGAGCAGAGCCAAAGGCAGGCTCTCCTTGGCGTGATCGCAGTGCCGACTCCTGAGTGACCTGGAAATCACCCCAAAATACTGCTGTTCATGAGGATCAGCTCCAGGGGTGCGGGGTGGCCGGGTCTCTGGGATTCCTACATCTCCAATCCAGGCCTTGTCCAGGAGGCAGAGTGTGTCTCAGCTGTCTTTACATCCTCACCAGTGAGCGAGATGAGGCTCATGAAGGAGGGAATGCTGGAAACTGGCAGGATGGGCGATTGGATGGACAGATGGATGGATTTTGCCACATATGTTATACAGCATCTTGGTCAGACTCCAGTAGAAAATATCTATGCAAAAATTGTGTATTTTATGAAATCAATATCTTGAATACAATTTTCAAAGTACAAGAATAAATCCTTCCCAAGGTTTAAAAAGAAGCTTCAATATTTAATCTAAAATATTTAAAAATGTATAATTTATATTTTCTATTTTAAAAATTTGAAAATGTGTAATGATAAATAATACTGTATCATCTTATGTAGGTATAATTGACATGCAGTGAATTCACCCAGTGTGCACAATAGGCAATGCTTGTTTCCAAACGTAAAGTCTCACGTGTCACCCCACAGCGAAGATGGCAAACACCTTCACCACGCAGCTGCTTCCTGGGGCTCCTCGGCAGCGTCTCCTTTGCTTTCGCTCTGAGACAGCTCACTGCTGCAGACACTCGCTGAGGTACCTTTTGTCACCAAAGATTAGCTTACATTTCCTCGAGTTTCACATGAGTTGAAATAAGCAGCATACATTTTTGGGGTACAGAGGGCTTGCGTTCTTTTCCTCAGTGCACTCATTTTGAGAATCAGCTAATTTGTAGTACATATCCATAGTTTATTCTCTTTCTCACATGGATATTATTTCATTGTGTGACTCTGTTGCATGAATATCTGCATTTATCCATTCTTGTATTAATAAATATTTGGATTGTTTCCATTTTGGGGTCATCGCAAATGCAGTTGTTATGGTCATTATTTTGTGAGCAAACATTTATACAGGCATACGATTTCATCTCTCCTAAGTAAATGCTTGGAAATTTAAGCTCCAAGATACAGTCACTGCATGCTTAATATTTTAAAAACCATCAAAGAGCTTTCCAAGCTCTCTTACATTTTCATAATCAAAATGTGAGTCTCAGATTCTCTAGATCCACAATAAGAATTGCCATTTCCTGCCTCTTTTATTAGTTATTTTAATGAACAGCCAGTGGTATCTGGTTTTGATTCCATTTACATTTGCCTAATGACAAAAGGTGTTAAAAATTGTTTCATGTGTTTACTCTTAATATTAATATCTCTGCTTTGTGAACTACACAGCTGTGTAAATCTTTTCTAATTTTCTAAATACTGGATTGGTATTTTTCTTAGTTTTGAGATCTAAGATGTTATGTATTTTAAATAAATATCCTTTGTAAAAATACACGATTTAAAATATTTTCCCACAATACATGTTATGATTTTATTCTTTAAATAATGTTCTTCTAAGAAGTTCTAATTTTAATTAAATCCAATGCATCCATTTGTTTATGTATGGGCTGTTTTTCAATCATCTTATTTAAAAGACCTTTGCTTAATCAAAAGGGATAAAATATTTTTTTCTACAGATTTTGTAATTTGGGATTCACGTTTGGATCCAAGATAATTTTCAGTTAGATTTATGTGGTACAACACTTAAGTTTCTTTCTTTTTGTGTTTTGCATAGGAATTTAGGTGTACCAGCACCTTTTCTTTAACACTAGTTAATATATTGCATATTGTTATCTTCAAAGTAGTTGTTCAGATTACAAGGTTTAGGCATAAAAATGATGAAGCAATCAAACAATGAAAACATAAACTGTTCTTGTTGACGAACTAACAGAGATTAGTAGTATAGTTATCTATTTTGTACATACATAAATACACACACACACATACATATGTATACCTATGTATGTATAATCTTTTCCCTTCCTTATTTTCGCCTTTCCTCTACTCAGATGTTCTTTTCTTTTGAGCACTTTTTTTCTTTTATTTTCAGAATATCCATGTGTAAACCTCATGTCTGCCTAGTGTAAAAAAAATTTGAAAGAGTAAATAAGATTCAAAATGTACAATCAGCACCATTTTTGAACGTGCTACTCTTTTTCACTGAATTGTGTTTGGACTATATGAATAGTCAGCTTACTATGTATAAATGAGGGTGTTTTCCTGGATATTTTATTGTATTCTGTTAATTCTATATTTACACAAATACCACATTTTATAGAGTTCATTGTAGGAGACTTCTACATTTTTTTCAGAATAATTCCTACGTATTCCATGCTTTTGATGCATTGTAAATGGTATTTTTAATGGTATTTTTTAATAATTTAAATTTCTCATTGCTCATTGGCTTTTATATGTTATTCTACCTTTCATAGTTCTTAATTCATTCAAAAATTCTAGTAAGGTTTTACAGGTTGTTTCAAATTCTGTATGTGTACTATTCTGTCTTCTATATAAATACAGCATTACTCTGTAGTTAAATAACTACCTCCCTTTTGCTGTATTTCTTTCTTTTAGATCTGATTTTATTTTCAAAATCTTGTTTGATTTCCTCTGCTGGTTGAAACATCTAATAGGAATGAAAACAAAAACTGGACAGAATTCATGCAGCCGTTCTTCCCTAGGAGAGGCACACACTCCCGGGTATTTACAGTCCGTGTCTGGTCCAGCGGGCGCCTGCGCCTCACCACCTGCCTTACCTGACGTCCACACGTCCACGCACTCTCAAACCCGCTTCTTCAGAATTTCCAGGTTTGTTCCCATTTGCTCCATTTTGTTACCATAGTGTCTCATGACCTCATGACTTCCGGACTGAAGAATCACAGGAATGTCTGGACAAGTCCACGAAGCAGAGACACGGCGTGGCCCCTCTGTCCTCGCTGGTGCTTCGCGAGCCTTTTTGGCCCCAGGCCGAGGGCCGGATCCACGGGCTGACCGCGGAGCAGCGGGATCGCCCTGTCTGAGCGCCGTTCCCAGGGAATCCACCGTATCCAGCAGCAGCTACCGGGACGGCGAGTGCGGGCAAGGCGGCCGCACCTGTGTCCGTCTGCGAGGGGGAAGCCTGAGTATTTCCTGCGTGAAAGGATACTCACTGTATTTGAAAGAAGCACACACACACACACACACACACACTACTAGCCTTTACGCTGGCTGTTGTAGACAGCTCAGGTGGACCAGAAGGCCCCACGGCTGCAGGGCGCTGAGGTCCAGGGAGGGTCGCCCGTCCGGGGATCCCCTCTCCCCAGTGTCTGAGTCTCCGCTCCGTCCCTGGCCGCAGCGCTGCGCCCGCCCGTCGCAGACCGCGCGGTTCCCGCTCCAGCGCAGACACTGGAAGACAGGGACCTCGAGGGTTTTCCTTTGCTGGTGTTTACTGTGATGAACGCCTTCGCCACGGCGCATTCCTTATAGATGGTTTTTAATTTGGGTGTAATTCACCTTCGTAATTATTTGTGCTGGACACTTCATTTGTGGAAATATTTTAATATCTTGTTCAGTTCCTTTTCTATTGCAAACAATTGGAACATTTTTATTTCTTCCTGAGTCAATTTCAGAAAATTTAACCCATTTTAAAATATTTTTATTTTGTTCAAGTCCACTACTTGCCAGCATTGGCTTGAAAGACTGCACATTTCATCTTTAAAAACTTTCTATGACACTAATAGTGACGTCTTATTTTTCTTTTGACTCTTTACCTTTTTCCATGACTACCTGTCATCTTCCAGAGGTCCCTGAATTCTATCAGTTTTTTCCATGCAAATTTGTTTGAAATGTTACCTGTATTTTTCCGTGTGTCCTCATTTTTTATGCCATAAACTTAATCATTATTACTTTCTCCAACTGATACTCGCTGTGATTGTTCCGATGTCTATTCATTAAATTTTAAAATTAAATATTAATGAGAAGGTCCTCATCTTTTCTGTGGGGAGCTGGAAGTGTCCCCAGAGGTGGCCTTAGGTTCATTCTGTAAGTTCCGTGGGGCCAGGCTCCAGCTCAGGGACAGAACCTGCCTCACACTCGGAAGCCCTGGGCTTGGGCCCCAGGTCCTCAAAAATCACGGTGACAAAAATGTTAGCATTTTAATTCAGGTCTGAGTATTTCCTTCTTCTTCTTCTTCTTCTTCTTTTTTTTTTTTTTTTTTTGTACAGTTTACAGGTACATATTTGCAATATCTAACAGTCACAGCCATCTTGGGGAACCTGTACACATATCACATCTGAATCATCTCCACTTCCCCTCCCTCCCATCCTCTCTGCGCCACCCAAAGCCTCCCCATCCCCACAAAGCTGACTTCCCTGTTTCTTATCCTGTCTCTTTTGTCGTGCTCATTACATTATTTATTTTGGGGATTTCTCATATCAGAGGAATTATGTGATATGTAGTATTCTGTATTTGTTTTTGTGTTTTGTTTTGTTTTGCTTTTCATATGAAAAAGAATCTAGCCCCATATCTCTCAATTTTGACGCATGGCAAATTAGCAATATACATTTTTCCATAGTAAACATGGAGTATTGAAAACTGTTCTATGATTTCTAAATAGATTTATTTTGGTGTGAGAATATTAGTTGCAC
Organism: Dasyprocta punctata; assembly: GCA_004363535.1. NCBI lineage: Eukaryota > Metazoa > Chordata > Mammalia > Rodentia > Dasyproctidae > Dasyprocta > Dasyprocta punctata. Next base: position 70,240 of record RJWM01003904.1, on the reverse strand, counting down.
AGAGGGAGAATTTGGAATTTGTCAAGACATGCTTTCTGGCCTGTCTAGCAAATTTGAAGGATGTTTTATGTGTATTTGGAAATAAGATGCAGCATTAGAAAAATGCCATTTAATTTGCTCTTTTAAGTACTAAGTCTTGTTTATTTCTTCTGAGATCATTATTCCTGAATGATTACTGAAAATATTTTGCAGAACATTGTCACAATAGTGAGTTTTCCTGATAGTTTTATAAATTTATTTATTTGAGTTTATATTTTATATGTGACAATTATCTTAAATTTTCTATATTTTGCTTGTAAATTGAAATTTAACCATTATATGAGCTCAGTCAAAATTGGGAAGTATTTATGTCTTAAATTGTTTTGCATATTAATATGGCTTATATTTTTTCCTTGATGTTTTCTTAGCACACCATTTTCTAAATGAGTATAATTTTCCACTCACCCATATTTGATATATTTATATAAACACATATATTACATGGGCGTTTGTAAGTATTCATATATCATGCATAATAGATGTATCTCAGATTTTATATGCATTTATGTTTACACATAAGCAACATATAAACAAATGCATTTCTTTTTAAAATCAGGTATGGAAATTATAGTTTTTCCATGAAATATCACTATATTAAGTTATTGATTATAGAATACCAGAACTTAATTACGCCATCTTATTTCTTTTACTAGTAATACGGTATCAATATTTCCTTTCTCCTTTTTGTTGTCTTGTTTGCAGAGGAATTTTCTGCCATGTAACATTTCACCATTTATCAGTATGCTGAAAAAAAGCCACTTCAGTATGTATAATAGACATTTTGACATCAGACATGTAAGTAAAGAACACCTAAAAACGCTGACGGTGGGTGTGGTGGCCACGACGCTGGAGTCTGGGCCTGCAGGACCTTTAGGTGGAGGGTAGCGAAGGCTAGAGAAGAACCCATCCGACCATAAATACACAGTAGCGCGCCCAGCTGTGACCGCAGAAAATGCAGCTCTGTCTCTCATCTGAAAGAATAAGAGTAGAGGACAATATGTAAAATGCTTTGTCTGATGTCAGGCGATGAATAACAAGAGCCCTTTCAGGAGCCGGACCCTTGGCATCAGGCGTTGCTGTGGTTAATGTCCATGATTCTCCCAGCTTCCTGCCTGATGAGAATTCCCAATGCGGTTCAGGGCTGTAAACTGAGACCGGGGTCATCCGGCTCCTGGATGAGGAGAGAAGGCTGAGCGGGGCAGCGTGGGCACCTGGGTTCCCGTCAGAGGAGCCGGGCAGAAAGGGCTGCTCAGGGAGGAGCCCGGGCTCAGCTCACTGATTCCCAGGGAGCACAGGAGGGTGACTTCCCGGGCTGCAGAGAGAAAGGAGAGGGAGGTGACAGAGGGGGCGCTCACAGGACCACAGCAGGGCCCAGTGCCGGGTCGGAGGGCAGCTCAGCTCCGAGGGCGCTGGGGCAGTGCATGGAAATAATCAGACTTAGAACGATGAACAACACACACAGAGACACACGCCCAGACGCACACAGACAGACACACACCCAGACACCCCCTCACCCCTCCACACACAGACACACACAGATATACAGAGACAGTCACACACACACATACACCCCACCTGGGTCCATACACAGAAACAGAGACACACACACACAGACACACACACACAGATACACACCACACACACCCAGACACACACACACAGATACACACCACACACACCCAGACACGTGCACACACACACACACAGGCATACCTAGACGCATACACACAGACGCACACACACACACACACAGATGCACACAGACACACACACACCCAGATGTGTGCACACACACACACAGACATACACCCAGACACACACACACAGACACACACACACACACACACTCTTTAAGAACCAAGAGAATCCATTTCCAAGAAATCTGAGTCCAGGTAAAAAGCTCAATATTATATAAAGGAATACAGTAAAATGCAGAACCAAAGAATGAAATTCAAAATGTTGTTATTCTAATAAATTTATCAGGCCTGATCAGAGATTGAAAACACACAACCAAAAGTCATAATTACCCAATATAAAACAACTTAGAATTGACGTGTCCGTTAGAATTAGCAGAAAATACACTAAAACAATTTATGTTAGTGTATTGTTTGAATTTTTTTAGTATTACCAATTGAGCATCAATTTTACACTTTAAACAGCCTTAAAACATTTCATTTTTTTGTGAATGCACTAGAATTTATCTTGTAAGATGCTTATTTGTGGATACTTTGTTCCTAGAGTTTTTTCTTTTATGAAGAGTGCGGGATGTATAATATTCCCTTTCCATCTCCGAGTACTTGCACAAGCATATTCATAGGGTTTACGTGGTTTATGGAACAGTTTTATGGAGAGAAGAGGTATAAAGTGTTTATTCACATACAATGGAAAGCTTAGGGTTTTTACTCTGTTCACGAAGCACCACAGTGGCCACTGCTTCCTCCTCTCACTGTATCTGTCACTCCCTGAACCCCAACCCCTGGGCCTGTGCCCAGTTAGGCTCTCTGCTCCCCACGGCCTGGTTGTTTAGTCTCATGCTTCCCATGTCTGTGGATTCACTACTGTGAGATTTCCTATCAGAGTATGGGACAGCAAGGGAATAGCCACACATGGCTCATTTGTACCGTTGAATAACCCACTGCATGGACCCTTGTGTCCCGATTATCCATGCGTCACTTGGTCTCCATGGCGACTGCTCCTCCTTTCTGGCAAGGGTAAACAGCACTGACTCGAACATTTGTGCACACGGTTTGCACATGTGCATTTTCAGTCAGATTAGGTGCATATGTAGGAATAAAATAGCCGGTTCACTTGACAATTTCTCGTGCAATATTACGAGGAACTGAGAAACTCTTCTTTGCAGCAGCTGCAGCATTCCACATTCCCCTCAGGAATGCTTCTGCACTGTCGCACATTTCCAGTACCAGTGTCTCTCCTTATTTTGATGATTCCAATTGGTGTGAAGTGGTATTTTGCCATGAATGCGTGCTTCCCAATGACTGATGATGTCATGCATCTTATCACACACTACTGACTACTGTAAATTTGCCTTGGGTAAATGCTCTATAATGGGCTCAATGTTTTCAAGGTTTTCATTTTCCATTTTTAAAACTTTATGTGGAAATAAAACAAAACTTTGTAACACAACAATAAGAAAACAAGAATAGCTATTACACTGTGTATCATTGTCTTGGTTACATTTCTCTCTTTGCTGGGACAAAGCCATCCAACACCTAAAATGAAGGAAGGGAAGGTTTATTTAACTCACTGTTTGTGGAAGTTTCAGTCCATAATCAGCTGGCTCTAAGGCAGGGTGGCATGGCACTGAGGCAACACTTCAAGGCAGCAGCCAGCAAAAGCAGCCAGACCAAAATGGTGGAACCAGCCTCTTCTTCCCCTTCATATTGTACACAGGCCACCCTTCCTCCAGGGCCGGGGTGTAGCACTCACAAAATCTCTATGCCCTCCTCTTGCACAAGATGAGGATACTTACAAAGTAAGGGTCCTGGCTCCCTGCTGAGTCTCTTAGTTAAACTTCTAAATTTTTCAAGTTGACACAATGTATCAACCATAACAATCTTTATCTTCAAAGTAATTACTCAGAGTACTGATGGGTGTGGAGGTGCATGCCTTTAATCCCAGCACTCAGGAGGCTGAGGCAGGAGGACTGTTGTGAGTTCCAGTCCAACTTGGGCTACAAAGTGAATTAAAGGCCAGTCTGAACTGCATAGTGAGACCCTGTGTCAAAAAATAGGGCTGGGGATTTCGCTTAGTGGCATAAGCATCTGTCTGGTAGGCGCAAGGTTATGAGTTCAATCCCCAGTACCAAAAAAAAAAAAAAGTTACTTAGAGTACAAGACATAGACAAAAAGATTTTCCCCTTAAAAAAAAAAGAAGAAAAGAACAAGCAATAGTACAATTTTTTTTAAAAAAACTAAGAGAAGCTAGTAGTACAAAGGAAATGAATTAGCTCATATATAAAATACTTTGAAACAGTGGAGTGTGTAATTTAAGAAATTACTTGAACTTCTCCCTACTTCCTACTTATCTACCTTCTATTTTACTCTATCTATCACCTCATATAAGAAAAACCATGCAATATTTGAGCTTGTCTATGTGATTTAGTTCTTTTAAAGTTATGTTCTCAAGTTGCATCCATTTACCTATGAATGCCTTAAGTGTGTCCTTCTTCATGGTAAAGTAGCATTCCATTGCGTATAAATACCTCATATTCCTTATCTATTCATCTGCTGATGGGCATGGGCAATGTTTAAATATATCTCACCATACACTAAAATAAAATAAAAATGGATCAAAGGTCTAAATATTAGAACAAAAACACTTAAATTACTAGAAGATAAAATAGGTATAACGTATAACCCTTGAAGTTGGAGGCATAGACAGACTTTATGAACAGAATTCCAGTGGCACAACAAGTAATACTGAGAATCAACAAATGAGTTCATGTCACATTAGAAAGCCTCTGCACAGCAAACAACCAACAGAGTGAAGAGACAACCTACAGAGTGGGACAAGATTTTTGCAAGCTATTCCTTCAACAGAGGACTAACATCAAAAATATATAAAGAATGCAAAAAAAAATTACATTCCCCAAAATAAAAGACCCAAACAAAAAATGGAAAACAGAAATGGATAGACACTTCTGAGAAGAAGAACAACTGCCAATAAGTACTTGAAAAAATGCTCAATATTTTGGCCATCAGACAAATGCAAATTTAAACTACACTGAAATGTCATCCAGAAAGAGTGGCTACTGTGAAAAAATCAAATAATAGCAAATGTTAGCAGGTCCGTGGGGAAAAAGGAACCTTTCCACATTGTTGGTAGGAGTGCAAACTTGTACAACCACTGAGGAAATCAGTCTGGAAATTGCTCAAAAAACTAAAAATAGAAGTTCTCTTTGACCCAGACGTTCCTCTCCTATGTATCTTCCTGAAAGAGTTAGAAGCATCATACCACAGTGATACATGCACACCCACTTTTATAGTCACACAAATTATAATAGCCAGATCTTGGAATTTTCTCCTTTTTAATTAAGTTATTTTCTTCTGTAGTTGAGATTCATCACATCACTGTTATATTGTACTTCCTTTCTCTTGTATGTACGCACAGAGATAACTCTGCTGTTGAATGGCTCCAAGATGGAACTTTCCACTAATCGAAAAGTAAAATAAAAAAAAATCCATCTAGAGTTTGTAACATTGCTCAATGGTTGAACTGAAAATCCATCTTGAAGACATAGGAGTAGGTAGAGAGTTCATGAAGAAAAATCAAATTGCACGGGAAACACTTCCCAGAATCAACAACTGGTATCTCATCTTATTAAAAAGCTTTTGCATGTCAAAGAAAATCTCCAACAGAGTGAAAAGAAAACCATGAACTGGGAAAATATCTTAACCAATTGTCCATCAGACAAAGGACTTCTATCTAAAACATATAAAGAATTAAAAGAAATCAGGCCCCTAAAATTCAAGGACCCAATTCAAAAATGGGCATCTGAGATGAATACACACTTCTCAGAGAAAGAAATACAAATGGCAAATAAATATATGAAAAAATGTTCAACATCAATGGTCATTCAGGAAATGCAAATTAAAACAACACTGAGAATCCATCTCACTCCAGAAAGAATGGTCAAGATTAAAAAATCAAGCAACAACAAATGCTGGAGGGGCTGTGGGGAAAAAGGAACTCTTCTCCACTGTTGGTGGGAGTGTAGACTGGTGCAACCACTGTGGAAATCAGTGTGGAGATTCCTCAAGAAGCTAGGATTAGAGATCCCATTCAACCCAGCTATCCCTCTTCTGGGCATTTTCCCAGAAGAATTGAAAACATCATACCACAGTGATATTTGTGCACCCAAGTTTATAGCAACCCAATTTGTAATAGCCAGATCTTGGAAACAACCCAAGTGCCCATCAATCAAAGAATGGATAAAAAAGATGTGGTATTTTTATACAATGGAGTACTACTCAGCTATTAAGAAAGATTGCATTGAGACTTTTATAAGTAAATGGACCTGACTTGAGACCATACTCATAAGTGAGATAAATCAAACCTGCATGTGTAAATATTGTATTGTCTCCCTAGTGTAAGAAACTGAAAAAGTATAGATGATCCAAAATCTACAATAAATACTATGTAAGGGTAAAAAACTGCTTGAAGAGCAAAAGTAATTGGGAAGGGAAAAGGGGGAAAGAGGGAAGGGAAAAGAAAAAGACATAAATCTGTATGTGTATATATATATATACATATATATATAATAATCTGTATATATATGTAAGATGACTAAAACGAACATACTGCTGAGTGTATTAATCATTGAGAAAGAATGGCTAATATTCATATGATTAGATCAATTTTACATGTCTATATCTGTAAATGCAAACAAACATTTTGAAGATAACGATACTCAGTATTGCAACCATTGTCAAGTTTCTATCATCCTGTTTTGTAAATCTATAATGTTACTGTTGTGCATTTACTTTAGTCGTTTGTTTGTCTCTTTTGCTTTTTGTCTTTCTTATATGTGTCTTTTTTTTCTCTTAAATAAAAAAAAGAAAAGAAAAGAAAACTCTTCAGCTCCAAAGGGGCAATGCTTTAGTCTAAGTGTCACTCTCGTGCAGACAAACATTTGGTGAAAAACTGTGAAAAAAAGAGTAGAAGATCCCACAAAGTGCACTGCAGCGGTTGTGGTGGAGGAGAGCCTCCCTCCAGAAAAGAACATCTCTCCTCCTCCTCCTCCACTTTCTCTCAGCCGCCCATGTGCCAGGAATCCTCTGAGCCGAGGTCAGCACCTGTGCAAAGATTTTTCAAAGTTTTCTTTACTATATTCTGTTTTGATATTTAATGTATCACATTTATTGTGTTTAGATGCTTTAAGGAGTATTTCCACAATCTAGCTCTGTGAACTTTGTGTTAAAGTCCTGGAAAAATGAACTTATAAGTGTAATTTGGGGGCCCCAAAACCAATTATTTTGTTTTCCATTATTTCTTGTGGCAGAAATATGGTTGGTTCTCAAACTCCTTGGTGTTTAAACCCAAGTGTGGAATAAATTGAGTTGGTCAACCGAGGGATCACTGCACAGGGATTGTTGCTTCACTTTTTTGATGCTTTGTATTATTATGGTAAAAATAGCATTAAGAGCACCACATAAGCCATGTTTAAATGGGTAGAACAGTGACGTGTGCTGTATCTTACAATTCGTGACTTGGACTTGCTCAGAGCTCGGGCTCTTAGGAGTAATTCTGTGAATCTCTTTGCAGTTCTACCTGGAATTCTAGTGGGTGATAAGCAGACATGGAACTGCTGGCCGGGCAACAATCTCAGCTGCGGTTTCCTGAAAAAGCTCCGCACTGTTTTCCACAAGGGCTGAGCCATTTCACAGCCTCCGAGCCGGGCACCGGAGTGCCCGCTTCCCTGCATCCTCACCAGGCAGCTTCCTTCTGCTCTCTGCTCAGCGGTCGTTCCCACAAGCACGAGGCCAGCACTCCCTGTGGATGAGATTTGTTTCTTCTGATTACAAGAGCTGTGCAGCAGCTTCATTTGCATATTAACCCTTTGTTCATCTTCTCCGGAAAAAAGCCTTTTTAAATCGATCTGGTTTTTCATAGTTGTTGTTGAGTTAGAGAAGTCACTTGTGTGTTTTGGGTATCGACAACTTATGGATAAATAATTTTAAATTATTGCTTTCCATTCCACAGATTGCCTTTGGAATCAACTGGAGCTTTATATATGTATATATATATATATATATATATATATATATATAGAGAGAGAGAGAGAGAGAGAGAGAGAGAGAGAGATTTTTTTAGACGGATGCATCCTTTTTTCCTTACTTTTTGTTTCCAGTACATTAGGTATCATATTACAAAAATTATTGCCAAATCCAAAGGCCTGAAGTGTTTGCCCTGTATTTTCTTCTAGGAGATTAGTAGTTTCAAGTCTTACATTGAGTTGTTTTGTTCATCTTGAGTTAATGTGCAGATATCCTGTGAGTGTCCAAATCGTTCCTCTGCATGCAGCCACCCAGCTTTCCCCACGCTGCTCACTGAAGAGGCGTCATTTCCCATCTGTGCAGGCCCGGCGGCCTCGCTGAAACTCACTTGGCCACACTGAGGATTTATTCCTGGCTCTGCATACACACACAGCCTTTCTTAATTATTCCTGTTTTGCTGTGTGCTTTGGAATAAGAATGTGAGGCTTCTAATTTTGTATTTTTAAGACTAATCTGGCTACTCAAGATCATTTGAGATTCCACACAGGTTTTAGAGTAGATTTCTATTTGATGAAAAGCAACAACAGCAGCAGCAACAAAAGTATTGGAATTTTGAGAGTGATCGCATTGAATCTGTAGGCCAGTTTGGGTAGAATTAATATTTCAGTAGCATTTAGACTTTTAATCCAGAAGCCTGGTATTTCTTCCCACTTATTTGTATTTTTAAATTTGTTTTAAAATTTTTTATTGCTAAGAGCATGAATCTTTCACTCATTAGTTAAATTTATTAAGTAATCTTTGATGCTAGAGTAAATGATATTACTCTCCTATTTTCTTTTTCTAATTGGTTGTCGTTGGCTTAGAGGGGTATGAGAGATTTTTGAGCATTGATTTTACATCCTGCAACTTTGCTAATTTGCTATTTAAACAGAATTTGTGGTATTTTTAGGATTTTTTAAATATAAAAATTATGTCAACCACAAACAGATATAATTTTAATTATTTTTAAATCTGAATGCCTTATTTTTTATTTTAAAAAGAAAAAAGATTTAAAATGATGATACAGAATTTCAAAACAAAATAATAGGAGATTAACAATGATTAATACATTGCATATTGTTATCTTCAAATAGTTGCTCAGATTACAAGATATAGACACAAAAATTTGACCAAACGAAGTGAGCAAGAACTGTTTCTTTCAATGAACTAACAGAGATTGGTAGTGTACCATGCACTAAACTAAAATCAAAATGGATCAAAGATCTAAATATTAAAACAGAAACACCAAACATACTGAAAGACAAAGTAGGTAGATGCCTTTAGTTTTATTAAATTGAAGGTAAAACTTTAAAGATACATTTGTGGTAAATTAAAAATTTCTGAAATTTATCTAGTTTATAAATTTTGATACAATATTTCTTTATATCTTCATATTTTTATTTATCAGTCTTCTTTGAATCAATAAATCATTTTCATTCATAGATACTGTGTTTGTGAATTTTTGTACTGGTTATGGTTTTTTCACAAACCAAACCTTAAATTTTAAACTCACAGTACTTCAATCATTGTTCATAAAATGCACAGAATAAATAGTAGGTGGGAGTGTATAGTAAATGAATGCCTATAGTCTCAGAACTCTGGGAGGCTGAGGCAGGAGAATCAAAAGTTTGAGCCCAGGCTGGGCAATCTAGGAGCAAGATTTTGTCTCACAATAAAAAAATAAAAATGGCTGGGGATGTAGCTCAGTGAAAAGGCCCTGGGGTCAGTCCTGCACCAAAAAACCAGAAACAAACCAGAGAAACTGAGAATAAAATGAAAAAGCACAGGACAGGGAGCAGCTGTAGTTGCCCCACGTACACATTACTAGCTGAGGCTGCAGCGGTGAAAACGGCCACACTCCTAAAATTACCGTACAGATTTAATGCAATTCCAATCAAAATGCTATTAGCATATCACACAAAAATAGAGAAAAGAATCCTAAAATTCATTTATAACCAGAAGAGACCTAGAATAGTAAAAACAATTCTGGGCAATAAAGGCAAGGCAGGGAGCATCACAACCCCTGACTTGAAACTGTACTATGAAGCTACGGTGATAAAACAGCATGGTAATGGGCAAAAAGCAAACCTGGAGACCAGTGGAAGAGATGGGAAGGCACAGACAGCTCCACACGCCCTCAGCTGCCTTATCTTAGACCAAGAACCCGGAGACCTTCACTGAAAGAAACACCAACTCTTTAACAGACGGTGCTGGAAAAACTGGCTCTGTACCAAGAGTTAAAACAGAGCCACGGCTCTCACATTTCACTAAACTGAAATTGAAATGAATCAAAGACCTAAGTATTGAAACAGAAACACTAAATCTGTTGGAAAAGAGCACAGGTACAAATCTCGAAGACAAGGTGTAGGCAAAGACTTGATGAACAAAACTCCAGTCACGTGGGAAATAATGTAAGGAATCAACAACTGTGATGTTGTCTTATTAAAAAATAATACTTTTGCACAGCAAAAGAAACCAGCAATACCATAGAGTGGGAAAAAATTATGCCAGCTATTCCTGAGAGAAAGGACTAATATCTAGAATATACAAAGAACTCCAAAAAGTAACTATATCTTTAATCACATCTCTTTATACAGAAACATACTGGAGAACTGAAGGTAAGGTTATGTGTTGACCAGCTGGCTCACAGGACCCCAGCTTGTTAGGATCACCTGTTACCAAGATGCTTTAGTGTTTGCTAAGCCAGTATTCACAGGAATATTAACAAATATCGAAACTGTGGACAAGGAGAATTGGTTGTTTTTCTTTAAGAGTGTAATTGAAAAGGAGTTCTTAGTGCCATTTACTAATTGATTTCCATATTTATGGAAGTATGATTGACATAATTAACATGTAAACTGCAAGCATGATTGTATCCTCCCTGAGAAAAGCTAGGACGTTTTACACCACGTTCCTGAAACACCCCTTTTGCATGCCCAAGACTGTGGCCGTGTTAAGGGGAGACTATGAAAAGACCAGAACTGGCATGTGCAGGTGATCATTATCTGTGGAATGGCAAAACAAGCCCTACACATAAGTCGAGCCTCCTTGTACATAAGCTGGGGCAGCTGTTTCCCGGAATGCTGGTCACACAATGAAACAAATGAACCAAGACTGCTGATGTCACTGCTGTGTAGTTCACTCTGTACACTTCCTGCTGTGGAACAGGCGTGGGGAACAGGGTGCTGGGGGTGCTGTAGCTATCTAGCACCACTGAACACCTGAGATTCTCCCTGGCAATATGCCTGTCCAGTCCACTGCCACTGGACCTGCTGGTAATTTCCTGCTCAGCTGCTGCCTTGTGACTTACTAGCGATTAACCAGTCCAGCCTAGGGCCACAAAACACTAACCCTTTCTGGTGAGTCTCAATTAGTGCTCTACTTTCCTGTTGATACTTTCCTAAGTCTTGTTTGTCCAAGTATGTCCAGGTATTTTCTTTAGTCACTCAGCAACCTACTGTACTGCCCAGCACACAATCTCTTTAATATATGAATCTAACTGTAGGGTTTATAGCAGCTTCAACTGCTATGGTTTTGTTTTCAAGGGCTGATGTGGAGGCTGAAATTGGAAGATGTGATAAAAAAATAATTCATGTATAAATTGATGGACATTACTGATCATGTATACCTCTCGTTTCTTCATTTCTGATATTTGCCCATCAGCTTTGATGTTAGGTGTAGACATTTTATTTTCACTTTTCATTATGTCGAAGTAATTTTCTTTTATCTCTACTTTGCTGATCATTTTCATCAAGAAATAATACTGTTTGTCAAATGTTTCATAGCCATATGCTTTTATCCTTGTTTTGTTAATTGAATGTATCATACTGATTGATCTTCATTAATTGAACCATCCTTACATTTCATGAAACATTCCACCTGGTAATAATTAAATTTTTAGATGTGCTGTAAAATTCAATGTGCTAGTATTTTGTTTACAATTTTTATATTAATATTCATTCAGATCTTTGCCTGATTGTGGTTTTGAGATGAGGACTGGCCACATAGCATGAGTTGGGATTGCTACCCTCTCTTTGGCTCTTGAGAGTATGTGAAATCTTGTTGGTGATTTACGAAGCACTTGGTAGAATTCTCTAAAACAGTCCTGTGTTCCTTACTCAAATCTTTCAAAAAGGAGATTTTTCAACTAAATTCATCCTTCTAAATATCTAATCTGCTAATGTGTCATTTTCTTGTTATTTCACAAGTTGGTAGAACATAAACAGAATTACCCAACTGAAGAATTAGAAGTTCTGCCTGTACATGCAATAAGCCTACTTCTATGTCTAGTCACACAATCAATTACTCATACAATTAACTAGTGGTACAATTAACACTTCCCAGTCTCCATTTTTCTTCCTTGTGATGCTCCTCCTGCAGCTGCTTTGTGGCCATGTGTTTTCTTACTCATAGGACTGCATTCACATCCTGGCCTCTGAATCCCAGGGGACCCCCAAGACTCCACGGGTGGCCTGTGAGATTTTCCTTATCAAACTTACTGTGATCACTAAGAAAGAGGCACTCAGGAGACAGTACCTGAAGTTGAGCTCCAAGAGATTACCAGTCAGCTTGTTAGCTTAACAAGTCCCTTGATAGTTGTGATATGTGATTTACAAATATTTTCCCTAGATGCAAAGCATTCTCTCATTATTTGACCAATTATTTCCTCTTTGAATTCTTCATCATTATAGTGCCACTCTTCAGTGAGGGCTTTAATTATGCCCAGTGGGGGCAAGAGAGTTAGGTCCTGAATGCAAGTTGTCCCTGTGTTTATGGGACTGGAATGATGCAGAAATATCAGGATGTGTCTACATGGCCCATAAGAGGAAAATAGACCCAGCTGGGATTATTTGGGAATTTTAAATTCACTTTCACTTGCTCCTACAGAGAACACATAGAGACCAAAGGTACTGAAGTGTGGCCATGCTGAGGTTGACCAGCACTTTGAGCTCATCAGGCACTGACCCATGTCAGTCATGGCAGGGCACAAATAATGCAAAGCTGGTCAGCTAGAAGGATCATGATAAAATCATGGCTACAGAAGTGAGGTGAAGCCTAAGAAAAATTAGAAAACATTGGATCTTTCAACAATGGTTTTGGAGTTGGTAGAACCACCTAAGTTGATCAATGAAGTTATGTTTATTAAGCTTATCTTCAGTTTTAATCACTAAAATTTTGTTTTGCTAGACACAAACACCATATTTCTCCATTTTTCTGACTTTTTAATTGTGTGTATTTTGGGGGAAAGATGAAGATTTAATTTTATTATATTCCAATTATTTCATAGTATTCCAAGGTATCATTTCACAGGAAGTGTTTACAGTGAGAGCTCAGGTTCATTCTTAATTTGTAACAGTGTCTACTTTAAAAAAAGGAAGTCATTTTAAAATTCATTTCACTGTGTGAATTGGATGGTTATAATATGATATTAAGAGATGCACACAGATGCTAAGCTGGGTAATCCAGTGAAGCAGACTGATGCATCTGTCAGCTCACCTGCTTACCCATGTGATGGAAAGGTGAGAATCAAGGGTGTGGCTCAGTGGTAGAGTGCTTCACTAATACTGGCAAGGCCCTGGGTTTATCTGCCACATCTCCCAAACCTCCTCAAAGAGGAAAAACTAATACCTTCTTGTCTAATAAAAGCACTGTGTATAATTCTGTTAATATGCCTTACATAATTAATATATTAATTATTATACTATTTTAGTCTTCCGTGTTTACCTTAGCTCTCCAGAACTGGCTATCCTGCACATTGTCTACTTTGTGTCTTTTTACCTGTGTTTTCTCATTTTTTCTCCCAGGTCCTACCACGGCATCATAGTCACGTTTCTTACTGCTGGGACGGAGTTCCCGACACCCACAGCTTATGGGAAGACAGCTTGGTTTAAGCTCATAGTTTCAGCTGGTTCATTCCATGGTCCACCAGCTCTGGGGCAGAACTGCACTGGGGAGGGTCCTGGCGGAGGACAGCTGCTCAGGTTACCGTGGCCAGAGAGCAGGGAGGGAGACGTGTACTTCCCAGTCGTGCCCCGGTGGTGTGCCTCTTCCCGCCAGACCCAGCCACTGCCTGACACCAAGCTCAGCTCAAACGCTTCACTGGAGGAGGTTAGCACCCCACGATCCATCACCTTCTAGGCACCTTCAGACACCTGCACCTCTCAGGGGACTTTCCACATCTGATCCACACTTGGCTACCACTCTTCCATTCTTAACCTCTTTTTGCCCTCAGCTTTTTGTAAAAATAATACACACATAACTGAGGTCATGCACTGTCTCTCAGTATGGGATTTATTTCACTTAGCATAACGTCTTGTAGCTTATCCATGTTGCAGAAACACGGTAGGATCTCCTGATTCTGTGTCATCTGTTCTTTACCTCTCTTCTTGCTCGTTTGGTTATCAACACACAGGGTGTAAGATGCTTCATCATACGTGTTCTTGTGCAATCATCAAATCATCTTGTGCCGTCATCTGTGGGATCTCAGCAAGATGATCTCATGAAAGTGAGAGTGGAAGCGTGGTTACCCAGGTGAGGAGTGTGGGGGTGTAGAGCAGCAGCGAACGAGTGCTGTTGTAATAAGATAAAAGTGAGAAATTACGGTGCAATAATAGAAGTAAGGGGACAAAAGGAAATGATGAAGCCTTGTATGCTTCATAAAAGTAGAACAAAGTATTTTGAATATTTTTACCATAAATATGATTTTTGTGGAGACCTAAAAATGGCCAACGGGTACAGGGAAAATTCTGAATATTTCTAAACATCAGAGAATTGAAAATCGAAACCACATGGGGCAATCACCTCAGTCCTGAAAGAGTCTTGTTACCAGAAAGGCAGAGGATAGCAAGTGCCGATGAGGGTGCAAAGAGGAGGAACGTAGAGCAGTGCAGACTTCATGGCACACAGGGTGGAGGTTCCTCAGAAAATTAAAACTGGAGCTGTCTTTTGACCTGATCATTCTACAAGTAGGTGTGCATTTAAAGAAAAAGTTACCTGCATGTCAAAAACATCTGTGCTTCCATGTTTACTGAAAAACCATTCCACAGTAGCTCAAAGTGAAAGGCACAGATGTGTCCGCTATGAAAGGATTGATGTGGGGCATGCGTGCAGTTAGCACTGTGTGTCTGTAAACAGCTGAGACCCACCATTTGCATCAACAAGGGCAGAACTGAGACAAATACTTTAACTGAGATATAAAATACTGATTCATCTCTGTCACTAGGCCTGGTAAGATGTGAATTCTTCACCTGACATTTCCTGAAATTACCAACATCCACCAAATGGTTGGTATGAGAAAAATTTTGACTGTCATAATTTGGACAGATTTATGTGTTTTTTTGTCTCTTTAAGTCTGGGGTAAAGTGGCTAGGGGAAATTGCATCGAAGTAGTGGATTTGATAATTGTGTACACCTCAGTCATCTGCCAGTAATATTTCAGGGGCTGACAATTTTATTATGCCTTTAGAAAAGAACTTCCCATTAAACATTTTAAGTCTCTTCACTTTTCCCTTCATCTATTCCTGTCCATTTTTTATAAACAGTGATTTCATTTATCATTTAATATATTTCCAGCTGTATTCCCTAAGTGCTATACTACATTATTATCACCTTATAGTACTTGGTATTGTCATACCTACTTTTGAGCCAAAAATTTATGGATATGCCAAAAGTATTAAAATTAATAATTGCAGAAAACCTAAAACTAAGCAGAAGAAAAATGTAATAATTTCTCAAATCAAAAGTCTGTATGATAAAATTAAGCATTACCACATTGAATAATTCAAGCTCCAAAGAATAATATGATTTGTTTAGATTTTATTGGTTTCATCATTTTTTAAATTAGCATTTTAAACTACTATTTTCCCTCTCAAATCCAAAATGAACTTAAAATTGAAAATATTGTATGCTTAAGAGAAATTTCTTTCTAAATATTGACTTATAGCCCCAAATTTGGTGCTAAAAGCTTTCATTTTCGTTATGAGAATTTCCACTAGCTAAGTTGTTGATGACTGTAAAAAGAAAAGGATTCCACAACCTTTCATGTCAGTGAAAGTGATGACACATGTTAATCCTTCTAGACTCATGGGCTGCCCAGGTACCAATCTGTCTTCAACGACACCCTCAGAGGTATAACCAAGTGAGCTGGGGAGCTTGGTCGTGTTACTTCTGGTGCTTTTCTCCCATGGCTTAAATATTGTTCAAGAATTGCAATTTGTAAATGAATTTTGTTTCAAAGAGAAACTTAGTACTACTTTTATCTCAATTGCTTTGTTTAATTGGTGTCATTTCATTAAGTAATTTGTACAACCTGTATTTCTTGTTTTCATGGAGACACTGAGATAAATTCAGACTCCAGGGCATAAATAACCTAAACAGGGTAAAGGATGGATTTAAGGGCAGAAAAAAGTAACACACAAAGAATTCATATATGTATTTTTTAACATATCTAGTTGAAATAAATATTTTACCTTAACATGTGGATTCATGTCATCCAAGCTTTCAAAAGGCATCAGCAAATAACACAACAACTTTGTCTCTGTGGTTTAATTTTTTATTTCCTTCTTGGTTCTCCATGTTCTTCCCTTATTCTATTATATGTGTGTGTACATATTTATGAAAGTGTATTTTCTTCTTAGAAAGTTCCGCTTAGCTTTTAACTTGTGATTTAATTTAGTCTGTTTAAACTTTCGTTGTAATTTGGACAATATTTTCCTATGTGTTTCAGTTACGCTAATTTTTAAAGATGTTTTCTATCTTTATAACACTTTCTTTTTTAGTACTTAATACTTAAAAAAGTCTGTCAAGTGACTTTTTAAATATATGATAGGCATTTTTTCTATGTCAGGCCCCAAATTTGCAACATATAGATTTCTTGCACAGTGAGAAATTTTAACAAATCTAAAAACTGAAAAAATGTTGCATGTTTAATAATTTAACAATTGTAATTATATTAACAAGGAATCTGATAAAGTGTGATATATAAAAATACAGAATAATTTACTAACTCAAATAAGACACAATGAGAAATTGACATACTTATGTAATTATGATCAAATAAATTTAAATACATAGAACCATGAAGTATTTTATGATCTAATTACAATGCTTCAATTAAATTACCCAAAGTTGTCAAAATGTTAGCAAATAATATTGGCTCAAAAACTGCTTAAAGTAGTTTAATCATTTTCATAAATCAACACATTTATTCAATTCTTATTGCATACCAATCATTTTGTGAGCAGATAATTTAATTCTAAAATATATTAATATCAACAAAACCTTTTGTTAAAAAGTCAAAATTTCTATCATTTAAGAGAAGCTGAGAGGGGCAGGGGCTGGGAAAAAAAAGAGAAGCAAATGACAATATTCCAGGATATCAAACAACAAATTTAAGAGACCAAAATTGCATAACCTTCTTTAATCATTAGTAGTGATCTTCAAAGATGCATTTTAACCTATAGTTGAATCAGTATTTGGCTGAACTGAAAATCAGAGATTTATATCAGTGCGAGGAATGGATTATTTAAGCACAATTTAACAGTATGTGAAATATAACTTGCACTGCATTTCACTGCGAGGTATTCATGCATGCACTTTCAAGTATTTTGCTGCACGCTGTTGGACTACAACTGCCCTCCATGGCCTAGGTGCTGGCTTGGTTGAGGCTGCTCACAGTTTAGGTTCACTTCGGCGTCCTGCGCAGATGAGGTTCGGAGGAGGCGACCCAGAGGGAGGCGACTGCTTTCCCTGAACTGTGATCTTTTCGTATTATTTACAGCCCCCAAAGCCTACATTAAATAAATGTATTGTGTTGCTGTGAATAAATACAAGGAATTTTGAAAGCACTTTCTCCTTGTAAAATTCAAATGATTGAAAGTAGATAAAGTGCAGGAAATTGAACATCCTGACGATTCACAAACCGGATATTTTCTTAACTGCCCGTTCCTTGTTTTTTTTTTTTTTTGTTGTTGTTGTGTTTTTTTGTTTGTTTGTTTGTTTTTTGGGGGTTTTTTTTGCTGCACCAGGGATTGAACTCACAACCTCGCACCTGCCAGGGCATGCACTTAAGTCACTGAGCCAAACTCCGGGCCCTGGTTTATTTGAGGCAGGGTCGCACTATGTAGCTCAGGCCAGCCTTGCGCTCGAGTTGTAGCCCAAGCCGGCCTCCAACTCACAATGCTCCTCCTACCTCAGCCTCCCGAGTGCTGGGATTAAAGGCGTGCGCCACCACGCCCGGCTAGCTACCTGTTCCTTGTATGTAACTAAAGAAATTGATATGACTGAAACTGAAAATATAGCAAAATGTAATGAATACTGCCCACCAAAAAAGTATGGGCTATTAGATCTGTGATGAAGTCTACTGTCTATTACTGTCCCTTCTTTAGTGAGAGAGTGTGTGTGTGTGTCCATGCTACCAGTGATTGGGTTCTGTACTTTCACACTAAGTTGAATTCCCAGCTCTTTGATATTCTGAGACAAGGTCTTGCTAATCTATGAAATTACCCAGGTTGGACACAAACTCATGATCCCCTTGCCTCAGTCTCCTAGATTGCTGAATTATAGAGGTTTGGCCCTTATTACTTCATCTTAATACTACAAACCAGCTAATTTCTCTGATGTGGTCACAAAAGTTTTCCCCCTTAATAAATTTTATAAAAACTTAATAAATTTTATAGATATGAATTTAGAAAAATTTCCAATCATAATTACTTATTTCCGGCTTCCATTTTGGAATGAATATATACTTATTTTTAATAAGTGCTAAAGTTTCTACATGAAGTGATGAAAAATGTTTTTTTAAGTCACATCTAGAAACCTTCTCAGTACAAGAAAGTGTGGATTCAGAGGCTAACTGTCCATCACGCTATTTACTTATGTTGCCCAAGCTGTTACATTGTTTGAATTGAGATTGTGTTAGTCCATGGTGACTGACCACATGAGTGCTTATGGATGGGCATGATGTTCAGATAAACACGAAGAGTATGCCAAACCTCAGCAAGCAAATAGAAGAATTTTCCTCATACTGAGGTTGAGTCAAGTCCTGTTACTCCTGCAGTTAGATAATAAAAGGAGGACTCAACAGGAGCGAAACAAAACTGAGGTTGAGTTCTACACTCACTTCCATGCAACACACAGTATCAAAAGCAATCTGCTGGGAAGGAAGGACATAATCACATGGTTCCCTGAACTCCAGGAGGAGCCCTTGCGTGCATGAAAAGATCACGAGCATAAGACTCAGCGCCAGTGCCTTAGTGACACCTCGCCTCCCTCGTGAGGCTTGGCCCTGCAATATCTCCTGCACTACTGCGAGGCTGCCTGTGTGTTTTACTGAGTTATTTCATCAAGGCATGAAAATCTGAGGACAAGGAAGTGAGGGCCGATTTTTAATTACAGGAGGACCCAGCTTTGGGTGACATCGCTGTGTCTCAGGGTAGGGTGGCAGAGACCAATTTGGAAAGAACGTTATTGATCGCGAGTGAATCAGTCAGGAGACCAGAAGGCTCAGGACCGCGCACTCGCAGGACACCAGGGACGCCCTGCTGAAGTGACCGAGAGGGACACCGCCAGAGGAGGCGGGCTGGGGAGGCAGAGCAGAGGCAGAGCCCTGGGCAGTCCCAGCAGCAGCGGGCCAGGTGCAGGAGGAAAGCTCGCCCGCAGCACAGCCTCTGTGGTGGGGACTCTACCATCGCCTGAGACTATCGGGGGCCCGGGGCGAAACGCTGCTCCCCCGCGAAGCTCTGCGCTCGCTCGCTGTTTCTGCCCCCACACGTGTCCTTCTGCGATGAGGTTCTGGGGAGTGCTTGCCGCGTCCCGGGAGCGCGGGACCTGGGGGCTCGGGAGCCGCCTCGCAGCCTGCGGCCGGGGTGCACAGGAGGACGCGATCCCCGAGGTCTCCGCCGACAGCAGGTCCTGCAGAGACGGCACGGGCGAGATACGCCTTCACGCAGCAAGGCCTGGGCGGAGGCTGTGAGGATCTAGAGGCTCCTTTCCCGCGCGTCGCTGTGCGGGCTGGTGAATTTCAGCACCGCGGGTGCTGGACAGGGGCGCTGCACTTCCACACGCCTCCACCAGGGGCGCTCCGACCCGCCTTTGTTTGTTTTGGGGTATTTCTTTTTTTCATTTTTGTTTCTTTCTTTCTTTTTCTCCTTTTTCCTTTTTTGAACCTGATTTGTTTTCTTAGTGTTATTTTTACTTACTTTTCATTCTGTAATTAATTTGCATACCACAGTTTTCTCTTCTTGTGTATTAGTTATTTTTAAAAATTTCCCAATCTTCTGTTTTTCCCTTTCTCACTCCTCTATTTTTTGCTATTATTATCTATTATTTTCACTTTTAACCTTTAGTCGTTTGGGGCTTTTATTTACTCTGTATTATAGATTTTAGCGGCTGCTTCCTGTTCTAGTGTTAATGGTGGTAGCCCTGTTACTTTCCACCGGTTTTTGCTGCATGTCAATGCCTGATTTGTGTTTGCTAATTGTTACTGCAGTTAGTTTTCTGCTGTTGTTGCGGATAGCTAAGTTAGGTACAGACTCACAGGTAGGTAGAACAGTGGGAACAGGGATGAGGTGAACCAGGCCTGTGGCCAAGGGCTGCACAATGGAATGAAGGCCCAAGTCAGGGACTCCATGGTTTGGCCTGGAGCCTCCCAGAGGGATAGAGCAGCTCAGAGCTCTGCTGAGACCAGCTCCGTCTGGCCCAGGAACCCTGAGCAATGTGATACACGGAAACCACACGGCGAACACACAGCTAAGTGACCAGGAGAGGCCACACTCTCTCCTGCCCCCCAGAAGGGCTTTGTTCTCCCCCACGCTGGGTGCTCTTGCTGTCGACTTTGTTTTTCTACTGAGTCAGTACATTGTACCTGTGCCTGTAATCACTGTACCTGTAATCCTATAGGGAGGTGGTAGTTGTTCCCAAAGTACCCTGTGGTGTAAACTTACTGTATAAAATCCCCAGACAAAGAGCTTCAGTGGCACCCCACTGTCCAGCCCCCACAGGCTCTGAGGAGCTTTCTCCAAATAAAACTTCCATACTCTTCACCTCTCTCCCTGACTCCATTCTTCATAGTTGTGAGACACGAACTATACACATCCAACAGGTTGGACATTACTTCCCTGTTACACTCTGACCAGTGCTGGGGACCTAAGACAGAGGCAGAAAGACTGGATCAAAAGCAAGATTCAAAAGAGATGTGCCTCTCTAGATCTCGCCATGTTGGGCAGGGAGGCTCCAACCAGAAGACAATCTAGCCTGCCTTCCTGGTGAGTGTGTGTGACAAGTGGGGACTCCAGGAGGAGAAAGACATGTGCCCCTTGTAGGCCTACCGGTGCACAGGCTAAGTATCAAGGACTGCCGCTCCCCCACACCCGTAGACAATCTGCTGGTTCAGAGGACTGACTGAGTTGATAACAACTATGGTACATAAGGCAACTAAATTCTTGTATCGTTCATATGAACTGGCAGGCCTGGAGCCAGTGGTCTGAGCATCTCTTGGGAAGATGATAGTATGCAATGTAGCAAATATGGGGGATTCTCCTCTGTCTTGTCTTCCAGGCCCAATATTGGTCTAATTGTTTTGTTTTATTCTGATTAATTTTTTTTGCTTTATTTCATACTCTGTTTTTATTGGTTTTATTGTGTTTTGGTTTTGGTTTGGTTTTACTATACCTGATGGAATGTTCAACTATTCTGAAAGTAACAAGATATATTAGAGTAGCTATTGTTTTCCTAGTATCTTTCTTTGAAGTTCTGTACCAGTTCTACTGCTTTGTTTTGATTGACTTTGTTCTGTTATGTTTTGTTGTATTTTGCTATCTTTAAAATAAAAAATATATATATAAAAAGCAAGATTCAACTTTTTGTTGCCGGCAAGAAGCACAACTCACTAACACATACACAATACACAGAGTGAAAGTGAAAGAATGAAAGATGATATTTCATGAAAACATAATCAGAAAGGAAGCAGGTGTGACTATTCTCATGCACAAAAAAGCAGATACCAAGGCAAAGTTACAAGAGCTGAAGAAGACCAATACATATACTAATGTAACAACCCACCACGGAGATATGATCTTTGTAAATGCACACTCTAAATAGCAGTGCTCCCAGTTTCATAAAACAGACACTACATAAAGAGACATAGGCTCCAATACAATGTTAGCTGAAGACTTCTATACTCCACTCTCACCAATAGATCATCCAAGAAAAATCAACATAGAAACGTAAGGGTTAAACTACACCATAGATCAAATGCACTCAACAGACTCCTACAGAACATTCTATCCAATGACAAAACACAATGTTTTAAGTAGATTATGGAATATTATCTATAGTAGATCATATGCATAATCCATAAAACAAGTTTCATCAAATCCAAAATATTTGAATTTCTTACATCATATTAAGTCATAAAGGAATAAAACTAGAAATAGCCAGTAAGAGAAACTTTAGAAGTAATACTAATGCACAGGGGATTGAACAACTAACTTCTGAATGAGCAGTGTGCCACTGAAGATATCAGGAAAACTAAAATATACTTCAAATTAAAATGGAAATACAATATACAAAAATCTCTGGAATACAGAAAAGTCAGGTTTAAGAGGTAAATTTATGAGTGCCTTTATTAAAAAAAAAAACTCAAAAAGTAGCCTAATGATATATTTCCAGTTCTTAGGAAAACAAGAACAAGCCAAAACTAAGCCCAACTGGAGAAAAGAATGCAGAACAGAAATGAAATCCATGAAGTGGCCACTAAATAACATTGCACAGGATTAGGTAAACAGAGGTGGGGCTTTGAAAATATAAACAAGATGGGTAAACTCTCTGTCAAACAACAGAGGACACAAATCAATAGAAGCAGAGATAAAAAGGACGAAACAACCAATGTCACACCACTGAAAACCAAAGGACCACTGCAGACTAGTTTAAAGACTTTTACTCCAATAAATTGGAGAGTTGGAACAAATGGATACAAAATAACATATCAAAATTGAAATGAGAGTATTAAAACATAAACGGATCAACAACAAGCAACTACATTGAACTACCAGATCGGTGAAGAACTGGTACCAAAGCTCTTGAATTATTCCGTGGAACAGAGTGGGAGAAACACTATCAAAAAAGACAAGGACACAACAAAAAATGAATACTAGACCAACATCCAGGATGAAAATGGATAGAAAATGCTTAATAATGTATTTTCGGACTGAAATGAACAAAACATGAAAATATTGTACACTGTGATCAACCTAGTTTCATTCTAGGTTTCAACATACACAAATGAATAAACATTGTTGAAAAATATAATCAATGATAAATGTTACCAGGTCACCTCAACACATGGAGAAAAATTTTTTGACAAAATTAAAGTTTCTTTCAGGATAAAAGCCCTGAAGAAAGTAGGTATTGAAGCATCATGGCTCAATGTAGTAAACACTGTAGGCAACAAACCCAGTCAGCATCATTCTGAATGAGGAAGAAATAAAAATGTGAACTCTAAAATCAAGAACAAGACATGAGCAGTCTTTCTCACCACACCTATTCAACACAGTATTTAGTATTTTAGCGAGAACTTGTAGGCAAGAGAAAGAAACAACAGTGGTGCAAAGAAGAAAAGAGGAAGTCAGAGTATCCTTGTGAGTAGATTATATAATCTTACACTTAGGGACCCTAAAGATCATCGAAACACTTCTGCAGCTTGTAAACAAATTCAGCAAAGCACGATTTTTCAAGATCAATATTGAAATGTGGATAGTTTTTCTACACAGCCACAGTGAAGTTTCTGAGAAAGGAATCTGTAAGTCACTTCTATTTGCAATAGCTTCAATAACAGTGTATTATATAGGAATCACCATAATCAAGAAGGTGAAATAACTCTACAGTGAAAAGAAGGGAAGACTGAAGAATGAAACTGAGGAATACACCAGAAGATGAAGACTTTCTGTGTTCATGGATCTGCAGACTATATATTGTTAAACAGGATGTATCATTCAAAGCAGTCCCAACTGAAATTGCAAGATATTCTTAAAGAAACAGAAAAGCATCCTAAAATTCATATGGAAACACAAAAGGCCCAGAATAGCCAAAGCAATCTTAGCCAAAGTAGCAGGGCTGGAGGCCTCTTCATACCTGATTTTAAATTGTACTACAAAGTAACAAAAACAGCATGCTGCCTGTAGACTAATGGAATAGAGCAGAGGACAAAGAAACAAAAGCACACACTACAGCCTTTGCTTTTATTTATTTTTATCCATCTATGTCTGCAGTACACAAGGTTCACAGTCCTCCTGCAGAGTTGATAGGCGTACACGACACATCCCAACTCCGTTCTTCCTTCCCTTTCCCTCCCCTTCTTGCCCGCTCCCCCTACTCAGCCTTCTGATTCCTGACAAAGGGGCCCAAAACGTACACTGGAGAAAAAGACAGCCTGGAAAATGGCACCAGGAAAACTGGATGTCCACATGCAGAAGGTTTTGACTGGTTCCCCATCTCTCACCCTGTACAAAACTCAGTTCAGAGTAGATCAAGCACCTCGGTACAACTCCAGAAACCTGGAAACTATTAATGGAAATATGGGAAACATATGATGTCGTGGGCACAGGCAAGACTTCCTGAATAGAACTTCAATACCACAGAAAATCATACCAAGAATCAATAAATGGGGCTATAGCAAATTAAAAGATTCTTCACAACAAAGCAAACAATAAAGGGAAGAGACCGCCTGCAAAGTGGGAGAAAACATTTTCTAGCTATTCTTTCGACCAATGATTAATATCCAACTTTTATATGAAATTTAAAAAGACATCAAAATTCACAATAACACAATCAAAAATAGACCACTGAATCTAATGCTCACTTCTTAAAAGAAATACAACTACCCAGTAAATATATCAAAAAACACTCACATCTTTAGCCACCGAGAAATGTAAATTAAAACCACACTGCGTTTCCATCTCCCCACAGTGAGACTGACTGTCATCAAGATACAAAAATACAGTAAATGCTGCTGAGGGTGCAGAGGCAAAGGAAATTTCTACATTTGTGGTGGGGATGTAAATTAGTACAGACAACATGGAAATCAGTATTGAAGGTCCTCAAAAAATTAAGAATTGAACTTTTATGTAACCCAGATATATTTCTCCTTGGTATGTATCTGAGGGAATTAATATCAGTACACTTTATGGATATCTGCATATGTATGTTAATTGTGGCACAATTTATAATAGCCAAGTCACGACAACAGCCCAGGCACCCATCAACAGATGAGTGGTAAAGAGAAATCTTTCCACTATATATTGAAGTGTTACTTAGCCACAAAGATCAAAAATAGATAATCTGCAATAAAAATGGGTAGAACTGGAGATCATCACTTAAGTAAAATAAGTGGGACTCAGAAAGACAAGTATTATATTTTCTCTAAAAGGTGGAGTCTAAAAATGATGACATGAAAGTGAGAGGAGACTGTTAGGGTGGTGTAAGGACGGTTAGAGGGGGTGGAGATTATCAAGGTGCATTCTGTGCATCCAAGAAAAATTGCACTTGAACCTATTGTTTAGTACAGTCAGTAGAAAATACATTAAATTGAAAAAACACAAGGAAAAAAGATGGAAGGCTTAGGTGTTAGGGTACATACAAATACACATTATTCAGCCTTGCTAAAAAGATAGTATTCAAAAAATTTTTTGTATGTGTAATTATGAAACAGCATAAAGAGAAATATGTGAGCATTAAAACTAAGTTTCTTCATGATGAAGTCATAGATTCATTGACCCTGTTACATTTTTGAAGGTAAGGCTGCTCCATGCTTAGCTTTCTGCTGCCCCATACATATGAGTGATCATGAACAGGGGTTAATACGTGACACACTGAGGTCCTCAAAACCAAAGTGAGTCATTGCCATGGGCAAATGCTTTTTTTTGAAATAGTAAAATTAAGGGCAAAGAGAAGGCATGTTTCATTCCCCCTGCTTTTCTAGTAAATTCTATAATTTTTTTTATTTTAAAGAGAATAAAACCAAGGAAAATAAAACAATAAAGCCAATCAAAACAAAACAATGTAAGTGATATAGGATTTCAAAATAATAGGAAATCAACAATAGTAAATTCTGATTAATATATCTATACATGAGAATATTTTCATTGCACAATTATATTCACCTAAGATTATGACTGCCGCATCCTTTTCTAGCCATGTTCTGTTGACAAAGTCCAAGCATGGAAGAAAATAGATCCATGTTCTGCTGACAAAGTCCAAACATGGAAAGAAAGATAGACCCACGTTCTGCTGACAAAGTCCAAACATGGAAGGAGGACATTTTCTAAGAAAAGGCCGCAGCATAAAAATTGGCTTTGTGGGAATGGGTTAATGTTTCTTGGGAACTACTGTGTTAACTTGTGCTCCGATCCAGTTCGAAAAATTTCTCTTCTTTCTTGCCCATGGACAAAATCAGTAAACAAAGTGCAGACTCCCTAAGAACAAAAGGATAATTAATAAAATGTTTTTCTACTATTAATGGTGTAGTGGTCTGATACTAACTCAGACCGACAAGGCCAAGGCCAGAGTAGAAGTTTGAGAGCCTTTGATGATAATAATAATAGCAAGCTGACTGGGGCTGCCTGGGAACCTCCATGCAGAGAGGCCGACATGCTACTATGTTTTGTCTTTTAAGACAAGCAAGGTAAATAACACATTCTTGCAGCTGTGAGAACATTGCAGGGGAATAGGGGGGCTAAGCCATGGCTGAATATAGTCTTGTGCTTTGCAGGCTTTTAGCTAGGCTACCATAATAAAACATTTAGAACAATTCGACCCTCCATAGTACATTAGACCTCTTTAAATAAAGATTGATATTTTAAAGGAATTATTAAGATTTTTCCCCATAGATAAATATAGAAATTTGATTCAACTAATTGAAAATCAATCAATAATCTATTAGTAGCCAAAACATGCTTCAAGGTCTTTAACTAAGTATAAACTTTCTGCCTATGCTGACAAATCACGTATGCTGACGAATCATGTAACCGTAGATACCATGCAACTATAGAAACACTTGTTGATCTCATTCTTGTTATCTAAACTTTCAACCCTTGCCAACAAAGTACAAATTGTTCTGTTAGACTTTGTAAGAGTGTAATAGTATTAGTAACAGTAGTAGTAGTGAGACGCAATAAACGAAGCAGATTCACGCAGTCTCTGAGCTGTCTGTGTGTCTGTTCTCCACGCGCTGACGCTCAGCCCACCTTCGGGGACTCTGTGGACCTAGCCCGGCTGGACCGCGGCATATGACCCAGAAAATTATACCACAATTATAAACCCTTTCACCTCTTCCCTGCCTCTCTTTCTCTCTCTTTCTCTTTTTCCTGTTGGAAATTCCCACACTGATAGCTTCCTTTCCTCTGGCAGACTGTAGGGTCAGGTGTTAAAGGGCAGCAATAAAAATGAAATTTTAAGAGGCTACACATTTAATAACTTTATATGTTAGTCTTCAAATTATTAGCTAAGAGGTGCACAATAAGGTTAAATTTTAAATATAATATATTAAATATGCATGTATTTAAAAATAACCTTGAAAGCATTAGTAAGTTCCTAGGTTTTGTATTTTAGACAACCTTAATATTTCAGTAGTAGAGCTGTGTGAGTATAGTAAATGCAGCATCTTGGTGGAGGTAGGAAAATTCGTACCTCAGCAGCTCTCCAGTACTGCACACCTCCCTGCTTTATTCTCCCAGGGTATTTACCAATGGACTCTAGAGACAGCGTACACTTCAGTGACTGGAGCCCCAACTCTGTATACTTCAATAATTCAAAGACTCACAGGGCCCTGTCAGTGCAGTCACAAAAGGTGCCTCAGGGACAGGACTGAGCTCAGCAGGATCAGTGCGGGGCTGGGGACACAGAGGGGTGCAAATGCGCTGCCCCCTGTGAGGAGCACCCGCCCACAGCAAGGCTTCCTCTTCCAGTGACAACCACAGTGCTCAGGCCCCATGGTCTCATCTGAAGATGGGATTCTTTTCTACATTTCTTTTTTTTTTTTTTTTTTTTTGCAGCACCGGGGATTGAACTCACAACCTCGTGCCTGCCAGTGCAGGCGCTTAAGGCACTGAGCCAACCTCCCAGCCCTGGTTTTTTGAGGCAGGGTCGCACTATGTAGCTCAGGCCAGCCTTGCGCTCCCATTGTAGCCCAAGCCGGCCTCGAACTCACAATGCTCCTCCTACCTCAGCCTCCCGAGTGCTGGGATTAAAGGCGTGAGCCACCACGCCCGGCTGTCTTTTCTACATTTCTTGAGAAATATGTGAAACCCACATAATTGCCCTGACTTGATAAAATAAATAAATAAATAAAGATTTCCAACCAGAAATAGTGTGCAGATCACAAGTGTGCACATGCTCTCCGGCGACGCTGCACATCTGCCTTGACCATGCACTGCACGGCGTGCACTTCTCTACAGTGTGACAGGATGAGCACCTCCGCCCGGGGAACCTAGAGCCAAGCACAGGCCAGCTCGGGGTGACCCTGTGCAGACAGCGAGGCCAACAGAGGACGTCTCTAGTCCTGGAGAAACACGAGGACACACTGCTGGGTCAGGAGCTTCCCTGCCATCAGCTTCTCCACACCCGCCTTCAGGGCACTGTTTCTCAGACTGTAGATGATGGGGTTCAGGGACGGGGGCAACAAGATGTGGAGAGCAGACAGAGTGAGGTCAACAGGAGATGCAGACCCTGAAATAGGTTTCAGGTAAGCA
The DNA here is from genome assembly GCA_004363535.1 of Dasyprocta punctata. Taxonomy (NCBI): domain Eukaryota; kingdom Metazoa; phylum Chordata; class Mammalia; order Rodentia; family Dasyproctidae; genus Dasyprocta; species Dasyprocta punctata. The sequence continues at coordinate 41,685 of RJWM01003904.1, read as the reverse complement.
ATGAATGCCGTGGACAGGAAAAGCGTGACGACGGCCAGGTGCGGGAGACAGGTGGAGTAGGCTTTCGCCTGCCCTGCTGCTGATGGCATCCTCCTCAAGGCGGAGAAGATGAGGGTGTAGGACACCAGGATGCAGGCAAAGCAGCAGCTGTCCAGGCCCACGCTGACGAGAATGAGCACCGTTTCCCCGGTTAAATGTTTTGAGCAAGAAATGGCTAGGAGCCGACGGATATCACAGAAGAACTGCCGGATCCTGCGACATCCACAGTAAGGCAGCGAGAAGGTGCTGGCCCCGTGGAGCGCAGACACCAGGGTGCTGCTGAGCCACGATAGGGTGGCCATGCGCACTCAGACGCTTTTCCTCATGAGGACCTCGTAGTGCAGGGGGCGGCAGATGGCGGCGTAGCGGTCGATTGACATCACCGTGAGGAGACACAGCTCTGTGGCTGCTGCGAAATGCACGAGAAAGACTTGGGCCGCGCAGCCGGGGAGAGAGATGGAGCTGCACTGGGCCAGGCTGTTAGCCGCAGCCTTGGGCACCACGGCGGAAATGAGGCAGATGTCGAAGAGAGACAGTTTCCGCAGGAAGAAGTACATCGGTGTGTGCAGGCTGGGGTCCAGTGCCGTCACCGTGATGACCAGGGTGTTGCCCAGCAGGGCTGACAGGTAGACGGAGAGGAAAACCCCAGCTTGAAGGACCTGCAGGCCCCGTGGCCCAGAGAAGCCCAGGAGAAGGAACTCGGTCACCACGGAGTCGTTGCCCATTCTGCAGAAGTTCTGCAGGAAACAGGAAGTGGGTGCGAAGGTCAAGGGTCCTGCAGGAAACAGGAGGTGGCTGCGAAGGTCAAGGGTCCTGCAGGAAACAGGAGGTGGGTGCGAAGGTCAAGGGTCCTGCAGGAAACAGGAAGTGGTTGCTTAGTCCAAGGGTCCTGCAGGAAACAGAAAGTAGCTGCAAAGGTCAAGGGTCCTGCAGGAAACAGGAGGTGGGTGCGAAGGTCAAGGGTCCTGCAGGAAACAGGAAGTGGTTACTTAGTCCAAGGGTCCTGCAGGAAACAGAAAGTAGCTGCGAAGGCCAAGGGTCCTGCAGAAAACAAGACGTGGGTGCGAAGGCCAAGGGTCCTGCAGCAAACAGGAAGTGGGTGTGAAAGTCAAGCATGGCAAGTGTTCTTAGTGAACACTCAGCAAACTCTCGTTTGTGTGTGCTCAGTAACAGCTTCAACAGTGCATGTCTCCAAAAAGATCTAGCTCATTGCTTGAGCATTCCTTTGCCTGTTAGATATCATGTCAGTTTCTCTCTGTAAGTGCGGCAGTGTCACAGTGTGGCACAGCTGTATAAACAAACTGGCCACAGGTACACTGGGCAAAGACACCCACCACAGGATTTTATTCTAACTATGAAAGAAGGAAATAAAATAATGTGGACTGTTCCACATTGCCATGTAATTACCTGTTTCACATTTTGAAAAACAAATTTTGTTTTTCAATTACTTGATTTTTTGAATTAACTTTTGCTAAATGTCATTACAAAACTTTAGAAAACGCTTAGCATACTTTTCCCAATGCTGTTTTAAATTCTATCTCTTCCTACTTTATCTTCAAATTTTCTAAGGTTTTTAGATCATTTTTGTAAGTTGATTAAATATCCTACTTTCAGGGTTTCTTATTTTGGACTTCTGAGTGTCTCCTGGGCACTCGGGTGTCCTCGTGCTTTCTAGTGTTTCAGGGTCATTGGTAATTCTTGGAATCTTATGTCTGTATAGATAGGGTGCATGTGGTGCACAGAGACACCCAGACCCACAGAGACGGACACTTACTGGGTATTTGTTATACTGGATGTTTTGTAAATCTCAATGCACAATTTAAAAAAGACAAAAAATATTGCATTTCTTTTCATTGGTCTACATTTATTTTTTTCCCATTGCCCTGGCTGATCCCCTGTTTTCAATTCCTGATCACATTTTACTTACATTTTATTTACTCTGACTTCTCCCAGGTATGATCCTGTTTTAAATGAAAAAGAACATAGAATTTTCTACTTGACTTTAAAATCAAAAAGTTTTCAGAAGAACACATGAAACGGATAAACAGAGATGTATAAATAAATTAGAAGTGACTACGCATATCCATATTAATTTAAATTTGTTATCTCTTTCTATAATCTCTATCCCCTATTTCTTAGTCTCAGCTTATCATGGTTCTGCTGTTGTTATTTCTTAAGGCCATTATTAGCACAGTTTTCTTCTCCCACTTCTTTCATCCTGTATTAAAGATTGACTATCATTCCATATAAAATAAAATAAAATGAAATATTTAAAATAAAAAGCATTAAAAAATTGTTAAAAATTAAATCAACTAGTTAGAAATGAGAGTGTAAAATAAAATCATTTAAGAGGTTTTAGTGGTCAAATTTAGCATACTGTTTTGAGAAGAACTGCACACGATGTTTATACAATATGTATAAATTTTAGTAATGATCTGTTAAAGGTATTGGCTATTTTTTTCTGCACACAAATTTAAATAATTTTCACATAAGTTTAGTAAATGCTTTAAATTCTTGTCTTTGATAGTTTGACTCAATATTCTTATATTTTACCACAATATCCTCTTTCCTTCTCATCGCCATTCTTATTCTTTGTTAATTTATATTGTTAAGAAATAAATGACCAAAAGAACTATAATGACGGGCACTTAGAGGAATCCAATATTTTCACTCTCATGTTTTCTTGATAGACAACTATCTAAAATCAGTCATTCAAAAAGAATATTTATTTAGAAGTTAATAAACTTAGCAGAGTAAGAGATTTATTGCTGAATTTCATAATGGAGAGTCTATAGGTTCTAAACACTAAAAGTATTAGAGAATATTTTTAATGTACCAAAATACAAATATATATATGTCTATACGTATGTATGAATGTGTATGTACATCTATACCTAATGGGTCATTATACATGTATATGTATTTGAATAAACAGATATAGGTATGTATATGTAAATATATACATAACTTAATGAAGCCTCATATTTCTTAGAAGCAATGAGAGTTGTTAACCAGTAGAACTGAAGTCTATTAATTCAATATTATACATTATATTTGAGTGGTTATTTATTGGCAAATGAGACATTCTCATTAAGCTCTCGCTTAATTTTCTTGCATTTTTGAAGCAATAAACATAATTTATTAAGTGTCATCACTGGAGTACACACATCATTTTAGTGTGCTGGATGACAAAATGGGAAGAACTTGTACATTACTTTAGCTGAATGTCCAGGTAAGACTGTTTTCTGATAGCAAATCACATAAATGCTTGTGTGAGTTACATTCTGCATGAGCCACTTTTTCCATGATACGATGTTAGAATCGCTGGCAGTTGTACCATGGTTACTCAGACTGGAGACTGGCAGATGTTTCATAAAAAATGAGCTAACTAAGCCTGTCTCTCCCAAACAAATGACACTATGCATTGCCAGTGATAAAATCTGAGTGTCCCACTGAAAATTCAAGTCCTTAAAAAATTTGCATAGTCCACCACTATTTTAATGGCTTCCTCATGCTTTAAAGACCTTGGATATTAGTGGTAGTAATTAATTTTTTGCCTATCATGAATTATGTCAATATTTGGAAGATTTTAACTTCTTGTGTACAGCTAAAATAAAACTTGCCTAAAAATTTCAACTAGTTATTTATTGATTTTATTGTAGTTAGCGCCCTTTATACAATACGTAAATGAAGTTTGATATATCCTTGAGCCTTGATGGTGTAATGAAAACCAAAACCTTGAAACAAATCTTTCTGAGCTCATGTTTCAGAAAACAAGCTCAAAATCAAAATTTTATTTCCCTGTAACTAGGAGACGTGTGTCCCAGACATTTTAGAATTAGAACCACTAGAGTGAATTTTCTATTTATACCAGGTAAATAATAATTTTCTGCCAGGCCAATTGTTTTCTGACTAAAACTGCTCTCAGCCCCGGAATGAAAAGCCAACACTTACTGAGGTCTGTGTGTTGGAAGTGGTAGCGCACACCCTTCTCTGACGGGGGAGCTCTCCGCTCAGTGACCCCGCAGCCGGGCGGCCCAGGCCCACGGACTCGGCGTGAGCACTCGCTTTGCAGGAGCTGGAGCGCTGCCCGCGGAGCTGGTGGACGCGGCGGCCTGCGCAAAGGGAGCGGGTGGAGGTGCCTCTCCCTCCCTCTCCATCTCCGGGCCTTAGCCCTGAAACATTCCCCGGGGAGACGCTGCCCCGCGGTGGGAACTGACCGCTCTGCTCTGTGCCGAAAGTTACCAGAGAGAACCAAGGCCGGGCGGCGGCTGAGCAAGCTCCGGGTGACCCCGGGACTCCAGGGGCGCAGCTCAGACCCTTCCAGGGGGAGGCCTCGCTGCTTCTCTCCCTGCGCAGAGGCGGCTGCGGTTCGGGGCTCACTCAGGACACCTCGCTGTCTTCCTGGGCTGGGAGGATGCTCGCATTGCCTGTTACAGAGCTCGACCCGCACACACTTGATTCCCATGGGGGAGCTAAGTAATCACTGACAGCGGAGTCCATGCCAGCAGCCGGGCCGCACAGCGCATGGGCATCGCTGAGCGGCGGATGGAGAAACTGAGCAGGGCGTTTTCTCTAGGTCGCGGGCATCCGCGGAGGAATCGCCTGTCACATAGGTGACTCAATAGAGATGATTTTCCTTCTGGTTTTACTGCATCGATGGCTTCGTTCATCTCGTGTTTCTCAACTCCTTGCTTTCATTAAAACTTCAAGAAAACAAATGAAAAGAAACATAGACTATGGACACCCTCGTGTTGTTCCTGGTTGTAGAGGAAAGGTTTCAGGGTTTTCTCTCTAAAGGTGATGTTAGCTGTAGTTTGCATGCACGCCCTCTAACAGAAGGAGGAAAGTACCTTCTATATCCGGCTTATTACAAGCTACTGTTCTTCAATCTGAAAGTGAGCTAGGTTATAGACTTCCACCTTATCTCAATGGAAATAACCACAATCTTTTTTCTTTTCTATCTACTAATATAACAGTTTATTTTTACAGTAAACTATTCTTTCATTTCTGAGATATGGAAACCTTCAGATCATAGTTTTTAATTCTTTTGGTGTCTTTGGATCAACATTGATAAGATTTTGTTCGGTTTGTAATGTGCATATTCATAAAGGATTCTGGTATACAGATTTTTCTAATATTTTTCTCTCATTTTGGTATCAGGGTAATTCTAGTCTAATAAAGTGAGCTAGAATTTGTGTGTTTTATCTATGGAAAATGTTGAGATAGAATCGTGTTAATTCCTTAAACTGTAACTTTTAGTGAAATTCACCTTAAAGATAAATTTTACATTTTTATTGTTGAAAATTTTTGTTTCATTATAATTATTAATATTAATTTAATCTTTTTACGTATAGACATATTTATTTGCTTTGATTTTTAAATTTCCTCTTAATTCCATTTATTAATTCGGTGGTATTTCATTCTACAAATTAATCAAATCCTCTTAAATTATCTAAATTTTGGCTTTTAATTGCTTTCATTATTACTTTTTATGTTCTGTTTTTAATACTTGTTTCCAGGGTAAAGTGTGATATTCCCATAAAAATGCACATTGTGCATGGATGCAATTGGGACAGTGGGGATATGTAGTGACAACGTTTGCCATTTATCAGTGAAATGAACGTTCGACATCATCTCTTTACATGTCCTGAAATACACAGTGCATTTCACGTGCAATGGAACGCCAGCATTTCCTGCTCCTAACTGTAACTTGGTGAACCTGCCTGCAGGTCCTAAAAGAAACGGGGGTCTCGAGGAGAGGGCATGGAGATGGGGGAGGGCAAGGCTGGGGAGAGAGAAAGGAAGACAAGATGAGTATCCAATCAAGTTTTCGTTTATTGTGGAAATGTTCAAGGTTTATATAGAAACGGGAGTGGAAGCTGTCATCGTATGGGGGTGTGGACAGGCCGTCGTCATTTCCCAGCGGGACAGGGGAGGATCATGGGAAATGTAGGCTGACACACCGGATGCCCACAGGCGAGAGAGGCGGGGCAGCAGCTGTGAAGCTTTACTGCTCTCTGCAACTTGGATCTGCACCTTCCTCAGACTCTGGAAACCACTGTTACACTCTCTAAATTAGTAAAATCAGATTGTTTTAGAACCTACAAATAAGTGGGATCACATGGTATTTGCCTCGTAGTTCCCAGTTTAGTCCATTAAATGAACATCCTCTAGTTTCATTCCTGTAGTCACAAATGCCAGCTCTTCATTACTTTTGATGGCTGGATAGTATTCCATTGCATGTGTTCACCTGTGCATAGCATTCTGAATTAATTTACCTGCTGATGAATATTCAGGTCGATGTTGTCTCTCGGCTGTTGTGAACAGCACCTCCGGTGAGCACAGGCGTGCGCTGCTTCTCCTGTGTGCTGATTTCCTTCATTTGAATTCACACCCAGTACATGGACTGCTGGATCATATGGTAGAAGGTTTTAATTTTCTGAGGAAACTACACCGCTTTCACAATGGATGTCTTCATTTAGATTTACAGCAGTGGTGCATGGTGTAAGTGCTCTTTCTCTACATCCTCAGCAGTGCTTACCATCTGTTTGATAATAGCCATTCTATCAGAAGGAAATAAAAAAAAGTAAATGCAAACACATCACAATGTCCACGTACTGGAAGAATATTATTTCTTCAATCCCCCAAAATGTCTACAGATTCAGTGCAATCTCTGAGTGAAGTAAGTATCCATGAGATTCTTTATTACAACAGAGAAAACCAATACTAATCCATACAGTGCCCAAGAGACAGTTGAACAATGAGGCCACGAGTGACACAGCACAGCCGGAAGGGCCGCACGTCCTCCCTGCAGACCACAGCACAAGGCTCGGCTCAGCAAGCGATGCCTCGACCTCAAGGCTGACCCGGGTCGGGGTAACTAACGTGAGACAAGGAATTAACCACACATCCACACCCAACTGACTTTTGACAAAGACAGCAAAGCAAAAGAAAAACAGAAACACGCACACTGGGGACCAAGAGCCTCAGCCAGAAACACTGCTGAGAAACTGAGCATGCAGATGTGGAAGGCTGCACTCGACCTCGGCCTCTCACCGTGTGAAAAAGTCATCGGAAACTCAGAGTAAGCTAAAAATTTAAATGTACAATCAGACTGATAAAAGTGTTAGAGGAAGCCATAGAGGAAAATTTTCATGTCACTGGTCCACACAAAGATATTTTGGATAAAACCTGAAAAGCACAGAAACAAAAGTAAAACTACATCCAACTAAAAACTCCTGTGTACCTAAAGCAACAGACCGTGAAGGTGTATCCCATAGAAAGGGAGAAAACATTTACAACCTCTGCATTTGGCTAGAGGTTAATAGCCACAATGAACTGACAACATAATTCAGTAAAAAAATAACATAAGAAGCAGTTGTGGTGACACAGTTGTCACCCCAGCACTCTAGGAAGCTGAGGCAGGAGGATTGCATGTCTGAGCCCATCCTGGACAATTGAGTGACAATCTGAAAAGAAATTAGAAAAGGCTTGGACTGAGGCTCAGTACAAAGATTGTGTGTTTAATCTCCACTACCACAAATGGACAAACAAGCAAACAAACAGACAACACAAAAATAAGATCAAAGCTTATATTCCAATTTAAAAACAGGCAGAGCTGGGCATGGTGGCACACGCCTTTAATCCCAGCACTCGGGAGGCTGAGGTAGGAGGAGCATTGTGAGTTCAAGGCCGGCTTGGGCTACAATGTGAGTGTAAGGCCGGCCTGAGCTACATACTGCGACCCTGCCTCAAAAAACTAAGGCCAGGAATCTGGCTCAGTGGTGAAGTGCCTGTCTGGCAGATGTGAGGTTGTGAGTTCGATCCCCAGTACTGCAAAAAAAAAAAAAAAAAAAAAAAAGGCAGAAGTTTTCAATATACACATCTCAGCAAAAAGATACATGAACAAACAAACAACAGATCATGATAAAAATGGTCAAGGTGAGTAGTTATCAGGGAAGCACAAAGGAAAACCTTAATGTGATATCACCTCACTTATAGTAGTATACATTTGGAATACATTTGATTTTTCTAATTGTGTTATTTTCAGCATTTTTCATCAATTTACTAATTCTATATGTCTGTATATTTTTCTAGACTCCTTTAGGTAATATCTTGTCAATTTTGTTGATCTTTCACATAACACTTGGTTTTAACAACTTTCTTCACTCATAACATCCCCTATCCTATTTATTTCCACTCTGGGATCTGCTGCTCCCCACCTCTTGTTGCTTTGAATTTATTTTGGCTTATTGTTTTATTTGTACTACAAAAAGTTGCAGATTGACTATTTTCAATGTTGGCCTTAATAGCTACAATTTTTCATCTGACCTCTGATTCACTGCACCAAATATATCCCAACATTTCATGTTTTTAGTATGATAACTTACAGAACATTCTAATTTCATTTGTAATTTCTTCCTTGATGCATCAGTTAGATCAAAAGGACAAAGTGAAATGATCCTTATTTGTGGATGACATGATACTCTACACATAAGACCCCAAAAACTCCACAAATACTTCTATATTTAACAAGCAGATTCAGTCCCTAGCTGGATATGTCAATACTAAAAATCAATACCATTCGTTTACACAAATAACCAAACTCACTGAGAGAGAAATCAGGGAAGTCACACTTTCTACAATAGCATTCAAAAAAATAAAAAGAAAGAAAGAAAGTGAAAAGCAAATAAATACTTAGGGATTAATGTATCTAAGGGAAAAAAGAAACTTTACAATGAAAACTACAGTACTCTGAAAAAATGGAATTGAAGAAGATATCAGAAAATAGAAAGATAGCACTTGCTCTTGCATAGAAACAACCAACATAGTGAGAATGACCATACTCTCAAAATTGTTACACAGATTTATGCATTCCCAATCAAAATACTATTAACATACCTCACTGAACTAGAGAAAATATTCCTAAAATTAATTTGGAAGCAGGAGACACTCACAATAACAAAAACAATTCTGGGCAACAAAAGTAAGGCAGAGGCATCGCAATCCCTGACTTGAAATCATACTATAAAACTACCATGATAATAACAGCATGGTATTGGAAAAAAATAACAGACTGGAGGCTCAGTTGAGTAGATTGCAAGATGCAGAAACAACCCCAAACACACTCACCCACTTTATCTTTGACAAAGATGCCAAACACATTCTCTGGAAGAAAAATAGCCTCTTTAATAAATGCTGCTCCAAAAACTGACTTTCCACCTGCCAAAGATGAAAAATCAACCCTATCTTTCACTGTACACTAAATTAAAATCAAAGTGAATCAAAGATCTAAGTATTAAAACAGAAACAATAAATCTAATGGAAAAGAGAATAGGCAAAATTCATAAAGACACTTGTGTAGCAAAGACTTCATGAACAAAACTCTGACTGCATGGAAACTATCACAAATAATGCGTGGGATCTCTTCTTATTAAAAAGTTTTTCACAGCAAAAGAAATCATCAACTGAGTGAAAACAAAACTCATAGAGTGGGGAAAAACTTTTGTAAGTTATTCATCAGACTAAGGACTAGCATTTAGAATATGTAAATAACCAAAAATATTCAGACCGCCTCAATTTAAAGACCCAATCCAAAAAAGGGCATCTGAGATGAATATACAATTCTCAGATGAAGAAGGACAAATGGCAAATGAATATATGAAGAAATGTTCAACTTCGCAGGTCATTCAAGAAATGCCAATTAAAACAACACTGAGATTCCATCTCACTCCAGGTAGAATGACTGTCATCAAGAAATCAACCAATAACAAATGCTGGAGGAGCTGTGGGGTGGGGGAGAAGGAGCCCTTCTCCACTGATGGAAGGAGTGTAGACTGGTGAAATGACTGTGGAAATAAGTGTGGAAATTCCTCAAAAATTAGAACTAGGGGTCCCATTTGACCTAGCTATTCCCCTTCTTGGTATCTTCCTTAAAGAATTAAAAGCAACATAGCTCAGCAATATATGCATGCCCATGTTTATCATAGCACAGTTCATAATAACTAAATTTTGGAAACAGCCCAAATGCCCATCTACTGATGAATGGATAAAGAAGATGTGGGGTGTTTTTTATTACAATGGAGTACTGCTCTGTCATGAACAAGAGTAAACTTGAGACATTTGCAGATAAATGGATTGTTATGGATTACAAACTGGTAGTCAACTTAGCACCAGTTGAATTAATTCAGCTGGTGTTGAGTAAAGATGCTCCACCTGAAGAAAGTTGCCAGCATAAATAGGGATATGGAGAAGAAGAGCCAGGCGTTGTGGGTTCTTCCAAGAGTTGCTGTTTTGAGCTGCTGGTTCTCCTGGAGGTGCTTGTCATGCTGGCTTCCCCAATATGGATTTGGTCATTATCGTTGGAGGAGCTCAGGACCTCATCGGTGAGAGTGACCGTGGTTCATGTTGCGGGAGCCCTGCTCCTCACATTGTGCCTCGCTTTCTGGCTCCGGAGGGGAGGCTGTGTGCTGGAGAAGCTGGTCACGCTGGGCTTCCTGACCTGAGCTCAACTGTTCTCCGTCAGAGGAGTGCAGAACCTTGTCACTGTTGGGGATGGCTGTGGTGCTCTTCAGGGCAGCCCCGCTTCTTCTTTTGAGCGTGACTTCTTGGCTCCCACGTAGAACCCTCAACCCACTGCACAGCTCCTTCACCCTGCTGGCATAGACTTTCTAGTTCCACTGCTGACCTGTGGCCTTCCCAGCACAGAACCGTAAATAGTCTGGCGTGAGCCCTTATTGTGGGCTCTTAGATTCCCAGTTGGTACTGTGGGAAGCATTGTCATGTGTTTTGAGTCTCTAGTGGGACTCTTGCATGATATTGCTGTGGGATCCAGGCCCTCGGCTAAATATCCTGGGTCTTAGTGTTGTGGAAAGATTTTCCTGCACTTTCTTGTGTTTAACTTTGGGTGACTATTATAAAACAGTATTACAAACCCTGTGTCCTGTATGTAGTTGTTCTCCATGTAACCCCTGACTACAACATGGATGCACCTTGAAATTGTACTCTGAAGTGAAATATACTGGACACACATGTGTAAATATACACTGTATCTCTGGTGGGAGAAACTGAAAGTGTAAGTATGGACCAAAATGTAAAATAGATATTGTGAAATGGGAATAATTATTCAAATGGGAAGGAGAATTAGGGAGGGGGAATGGAAAGGAAAAGCAATAAGTGAGAAAAGGAGTAAAAAAACAGAAACAAGGAGAGGAAAGAAGGATTGCAAATAAGGAGGGGAGGAGGGATTGAAAAGAGAGGAAGGGGATTGGAAAAAAGAAGAATCACAGTATATCATGCACAGGCACGAAATCCCCGTGATGAATGTGATCATTATGCATGTCTAAATTGTACCAATAAACTTAATTTTAGAATTATATTGTTTCCCATGTATTCATGGAGTTTTCTTTCCTTCTCATTGCTTTCCATATTCCTTTCTCTGTGTTCAGAGAAGACACTGCATGGTTTTAGTCTCCTTTAATTTAACCAAGACCTCCCGTGTAGCCCAGCTTGGTGTTCAGTGTGGACCAGAGGGGAAGCTGTGCTCCACTGCTTGTGGCTGAAGAGTTTTGTAAATATTGGCCGTGAGTATTGGCTTATTCTGTTGCTTCAGGCATTTGATTATTACTTATTTTTAAATTGACAAAAATTGTATACATTTATGATGTACAGCTTAAAGTTTGAAACGTGCACACATTGTGCAACCTAATTAGCAGGCATTAACAGTAATTTTCACATTCACAGTGGAAATGAAGTTCTCTCTACCAATTTTGAGATATACAGCACAACTATTTTCAGCGTTTTGCATAGCACATGTCTTGAGCTTATTTTTTTCTGCAAAAGTGAAAATTTGTGTCCTTTGACCAACATCTCCCAACCTCTCTCCCAGAACAATAGTGAAAACCATGCCATTCTCTGAACCCACGGCCTCAGCTCTTTCAGACACCGTCGGTTGGTCAGGAATTAGGGTGAGGAACTCACTCATTTTCTCCTAACATGATGCCCATCAGGTTCATTTAGGTTGCCACAAATTACACAATTTCCTCCCATTTAAATGGTGGATAGCACCTCATTGAACACAGATGGCATATTCTGTGCCCCTTCATCTGCTGATAGGCTCTAGCATGATTCAGTGTCTTAGTTCTTGTGAATAATTGCAAAGAATGGAGAAATTTAAACATCACTTCTGCCTATAGATTTCCTTTCTTTTGATAGTTAAACTGTACTTGGGGGATCTTAGATCACATGGTGGCTCTATTTTTAGATTTTTGAGCAGCCTTCATATTGTTTTCTTTAATATATGTACTGTTCCATATTCTCTGCATGTATCGTGTACTTTTTCTCTGAATATAAATTATTTCTCATTACTGAAGTAATGACTGGGAACTTGGAAATAATTATCAAGATTAAAAAATATCCTGATGTTAAAGATCATTCAAGCTATCGTGACTGGCATTGTTTTCCTAAGTTTTTTTTTTTCTTAGTGGACTCATTATTGATGTACAGAAATACTGTTGATTTTTGTGTGTCAATATTGTATCCTGCTATAATGCTGAATTTGGTTATTAATTCTATGTGACTTTTGGTCGAATTTTTTCAGTCTTCTACCTAGAAGATCATGCAAATCTGCAAATAATTAAGATTTGAATTCTTTTTTTGTGCACATTCCTTTTATTTCTTTATCTCATATTATTGCTACCTACACTGGAAGAAGAAGAAAGATAACCTTTTTATGAAGTGGTGCTGAGGTGACTGGATACTCACATGAAGAAGATTGGATCGATACCCCATATCTCTCAACATATACTATACTAAAGTCAAAGAGCTAAACGTTAAAACAGAACCAATCTGCTAGAAGATTCTCAAAAACAGATACGTACAAGGAATGTCTGAATAGAAGTCCAATTGCACAAGAAATAACATCAAGATGCAACAAATGGAATCATACAAAATTAAAAGTCTTCTGTACAGCAAATGAAACAACCCTCAGAATGGGAAAAATTTTTGGATTGCTCTCCCTTGGGCAGAGGGTTAATATTTAGAATGTATGAAAAACTCAAAAAATTAGACCACCCAAAATAAAAGACTCAATCAAAAATGGGCAGTCAAAATGAATGTATGCTTTTCAGAAGAAAAATAGCACAAATGGTCAATACATATATATGAAAAAATTCAGCATCTCTGGTCATTAGAGAAATACAAGTTGAGACCACATTGAGATTCCATCTCACTCCAAAATGGATGGCCATCATCAACAAATCAAATAGAATGCAGGTGAGCAGGAAGTGAAAGAGAACACTTCTACAATGTTGGTGGGAATATAAAGTAGTACAACTACCTCTGAATCACTATGGAGATTCCTTTATTAACTAAAACTAAAAATTCCATTCAACTCAGCTATTGCTCTTTTACAAATCTTCCCAAAACAGTTAAAAACCTCATATTACAGTGATGCATGCATAACTGTATTTATAGCAGCAGAACTCATATGAGCTAAGAAGGATAAATTTGAGTCACTTATAGGAAAATGGATGCACCTTGAGACCATAATATTAAGAGAAATGAACCAGACATACAAGCTTAAATGGTTTCTCTCACATGAGAAACTAATACATAAATAAAGAGAAATACAAAGGATATACAATAGGAAACAAGGAAATAGATCTTTGCAAAAAAGAAGGGAGCCAATAAATACAGAAAGGGAATAGGGAGGAGAGGGGAAAATACGAAAAAAAGAATCAAGATGTCTTATGTGTATGTACCAGCTCTCCACAAAGGATGTAATTATTATGTACTGCAAATATGCACTGATAAAAATTTAAAATATCATTGAATAAATATTGGTTTACTCAGTGCAAGTTTAAGTCCATACAAGATTCAATGAATATATTTCTGGTACTTTGAAAATCATCATCATCATTCAATTTTAAAATGAAATATTCTGAAATGCTGTAGCTGTAATAATATTGAAAGTATGTACCAATATGTGTAATTATTCAGTATAAAATGTAAACTACATATTAATCCTGTATGCCATAAAAATAGTACACTTGTAAAATGTTTTCCAAATGCATTTTTATTTATATCTTATTAATAGAAATATCACTATATTATTAAAATTGCAATGCCTTTTAAAAGTTACTTTCTTACTAAGCAACCAGCTGGTTGGAAGGACAGGCTGAGTTGATAGCAACTGAAAGCAGACTCCCAGGAATATGGCGGAGTAGTAGGATGCAAGGAAAAGAGCCTCTTTGAGATACACCATCTAGACGTGGGAACACACCATCTTGAAGAAGACAAAAAGGAGGGGGGTGTTCCTTGGACCCAGGAAGAGCCTGAAGTCTGAATCGAACCCCACAGAGAGAGCAAAAAGAAAAAAATTCAATCAAGAAGAAGGTGGTACCTTGCAGAGCCTTCGCCCAGAGCTGGACTCACTGTGCGAGGGGAGCTGTTGGAGCCCCGCGGTGCACGGTCGCAGTGTTGGCGGCGCCTGGCGACCCTGGGGCCTCTGTGAAACCATTCCTCAGTGAAGGAGAGTGGCAAGCGTGGAGGACTGTGCTGGCTGGCATTGAATGTTGAGGGCTTGGTCCTCCCGTGGGAGAGAGGGATTTGCTGGAAGCCATTCCTGAGTCAGGCCAGATATGCCTGGATTAAAACTGTTGCCGGCTTCTCCTAGCTGGGTGCAGACCCGCAGAAACTGTTTGAATGGCTGCGAGCCCGAGGAGGCTGTTCTCAGGGCAGGCCTGCTGAGGTTGTCTCTACTCCATCCAGGCACAGTCGCAGGTTTGTGGAGATACAGTGCCACAATTTGGGTTGCTGTCTCCACAGGCTGTTTACCAGTGAATCCAGAGAACCCTGGAAGTGGACTCTTTTTTATCTTATTATTATTTTTTTTCAGCGTGAGTGTGGTTTCTGCCCTCCTTTTGCATCTGGTCTTGTTCTGTTCTCTTTTCTGTCTCTTTTGGCTTTCTTTTCCCTCAGTCTCCTGCAGTGGTTTAACCTGAGTTGGTGGACCCATTTTTGTTCTCCAACCTACTTGCGGTCTCTTTTCCCTTATCCCACTTTACACTTTTTCTTAAATGCATTTTGGCTCCTCACCCTTGAGGACAGAATTGACATTTTGTGAACCTAAGTATTGTATATGATTGTTTTGCACGCTGTTGTATGCATATAAATTCAGTTTATATGGTTGGGGGTTGTAAATCAGGGGTTGGATCAGTTTACTGTTTTGTTGGCTGTGCTTGGTGCTGTGGGTGTCACTGCAGCCAGAACTGATTTGTTTGTACTGGATAGCTGTTGGCCTTGCTAGTACAGGACTGGGATTAACTAGGGGTCGCAGAGAGGGTTGGGATGTGGTGCCAAGGAACTAGGGACTGGGCTAGGTGAGCAGTGGTTTCTCATCTCTGACAAACTGAGGAGGCTGGATTTTCCAATAAACTCGGAACCGAGGAACCAGTTACACCTCGAAGATATCTCCGGGAAGTGCTCATCATCTCGAAGCCCTTAATACCACCATTAAAGTAACTCACTGCAGGCAACTAAAAGGTATCACTTTAGGAATTAAACTAAAAGAGAAAAGAAATGAGAAGACACTTAAACAGGTCACAACACCAGACACCCAGTTCACCAAAAGCAAACCCAGGGGACAATGAGGCTGGAAAATCCAAAAGCCCCCTACAAGGTTTCTTAGAAGTGGTAGCAAAGCAGTTGAATGAGGCTTTGGAAAAAATGAAATCAGAAATAATCTCTCAAATAATCACAGAGATTACCAAAATATAAACCATGCTTAGTGATGTTAAGGCAGATACAGACAAAAGAATAAACAAGCTTAAGCAAATTATGGAAGGACAACATTGGAAGCAAACGGGTTCCATAAAGCAGATTCAAGTAGACATCCAGGAGAACAGAAATTCTATTGAAAGCATTCAAAGCAGATTAAGCCAATGTGAAGACAGGATCTCAGATATTGAAAACAGGCTCACAGTTAGTGACCAGGAAAAGAAAAATTCTTCAAAACTAGCAAGGGATCATAAGTTATTAATTCAGCAGTTGCCTGACAAGACAAAGAAAAATAAATTAAGATTAATTGGAGTCAGTGAACAAGCAGGAGATACTACAAATAACATTAAAAACACCTTTACAGACATCATGTCAGAAAATTTTCCTGGTAGAGAAAAAGAATTTGACATACAAGTAAGTGTGGCATATAGAACTCCAATTAGCAATGATAAAAAAAAAATCTACTTCCAGGCATATCATAGTCAAGATTCCAGAAATTCAACACAATAATAAAATTTTAAAAGCTGTTTGGGAAAAGAAACAAATCACCTATAAAGCAAAGCCCATCAGAATCACAGCGGACTTCTCAGCACAAACTCTCAAGTCAAGGAGAGCCTGGAGTGAAGTACTCCAAGTTCTAAAAGAAAACAGCTTTCAACCCAGATTG
This sequence comes from Dasyprocta punctata, assembly GCA_004363535.1. Lineage (NCBI taxonomy): Eukaryota > Metazoa > Chordata > Mammalia > Rodentia > Dasyproctidae > Dasyprocta > Dasyprocta punctata. The sequence continues at coordinate 25,199 of RJWM01003904.1, read as the reverse complement.
ATGTATCCCGCAAAACTATCTTTCAAAATAGAGGGAGAAACAAAATACTTCCAAGATAAGGAACAGTTGAGGAAATTCATGACCACTAAACCAGCACTCCAAAATATTTTGAAGGACATTTTAGAAAGGGGTGCTAAGTACTACAGCTCCACGAACCCCAATAGAAGGAATCCACCAGAAAAAAAGAAAACACCAGGAAAAAAGATATGTCAATATGTATCAGTTTTAACCAACAATGTTAATGGTCTTAATTCATTAGTCAAAAGACTTAGACTGGCAGAATGGATCAAGATGCAAGATCTAACAATATGCAGTATACAAAAAACACATTTAATTCAAAAAGATACTCATAGACTGAAAGTTAAAGGATGGAAAACAATACTCCATGCAACAGGAGTCCAGAAAAAAGCAGAGGTAGCTATTCTATTTGCAGATAAAGTTAATTTTAAGCCAAGACTGATTGAGACAAAGAAGATCATTATATTTTGGTAAAGGAACAATCTAAGAGGAAGAGATAATAATGCAAGAAATACTAGTCCACCCAGTTATATAAAACAAATATTAATCAACAAGAAAAATAAAGTAAGCCTTAATACAACTGTATTAGGAGACCTCAATACATTGCTGTCACAAAAAGACAGATGTGGAGTTCTTGGGGTCCTCTGGGTAGAGTATCATGTCATCTGTAACAAAATCTATATAAAAAATTAGTTGTGGCAGTCAGAGAAAAAGAACTTTGAGTAAAATGTAATTTTTTCAGGGTCACCTTCATATTTTATTTTTAATGTGAAATGTTCATTTGAAAACAATTGTGTTAACAATTAGTTAGATAATGTTTCATGTCTGTATTTCCTGCCCTAAATAATTTTTGGGAATATCCATTATGCTGATGATTGTTGCTGTTTTGTTGGTTAGGGTGAAATTGTTATGTTTTGATTTCTTGCTTTCCTTTTGTTTACAATTTTTTTAAAAACTACTTTCTATTTTATGCACCTGAAATCTTGTATTTTGCCATCATATGTAGTATTCTGAAATCACCAATCAAGTGTTGGTTTAATTTTCTTTGCAATTTAAACTCTAAGTTAAGAATTCAACAATCCAAAGTTTAGTATTTGCCACAGTACTACAGGATATATTATGAAAGGTAAAAGGCTTATTTATTTGCATTGTATTTTGAAGCTTCATTTCTCCCTTTGTCTAATAAAACTAATATATTTCAGAAATTTTCATGACTACTATTTAAATAATGCAAACCAGGGCTGGGAACTTAGCTCAGCGGCATAAATGCTTGCCTGGCAAGTGCAAGGTTGTGAGTTTGATTCCTGGTACCCCTCCAAAAACTGAATAAAAGCATAAAATAAAATAATGCAAATCACAAATTCAAGAATCACTCTAAGTCTTATAGTATCTTGAATAGGACTGTTTTACACGTATCACTTTGACTTTTGACATACATTTTATGCTTGCATTTTAGGCTCATGATCTCCCTTCAGAAATTCTTATGTGGCAGGTTTACTTATGATGACTTTTCTTGGCTTTTGGAAGGGGTAGAAGATTTTATTTCCCCCATAATTATCAAAAGATAGATTTTAAAGATGAAGTAGTATTGCATGGTAGCGTTTTTTTTCTTCAGTACTTTAAACATATCATTCCATCGTCTTGGGACCTGCATGGTTTCTGCTGAGAAATCCACCCACATGTGTATCCACCTAGCTTTGTAAAAAATGTACTTCTTGTGTCTCAAGTATACTGCTATTTTTTCTGTCTTTGGTTTTTAACATTCATTTCTATGTGTTTTGGTGGATTCCTCCTCTGAATTGGGTAGTTCTGTGCTTCATTTTTCTGAATGTTGACATTTTTCTTCATATTGGAAAAATTTTCAGCCATTATTTGAAGTATGCTCTATGACTAGTTTCCTCTACCTGCCTGTTTGAAACTCCTATTATTCAAAGTCTTAGTCTCTTGAGAGTCTCTTTTTTTTTGTCAGATCTCCTTTGTGTTTGATGCTTTGAGTACTTCAGTTTTTAAAAACAAAAGGAAAGTAAAAAGCCAAAGCAAAACAATTTCACAACCAGCCAATAAGAGAGTAACAATAATCAGCACATTGCATGTTATTATATTCACAGAAATTGTTTACGATAAAAGATATAGACATGAAACGTTGTTCAGAAAATTATTAGCACAAAACTTTTGCCTCAGTGAATCAAGATAAACCAGCTATATGACTATCTTTTTTTGTTATGATTGCTCTAACATTTTCAAATAAACATTTTGCATAAAAAATGAAATCTGAAGATGACCCTGTGAAAACTACTTTTCACTCAAAATCCTTTTTCTTTAACTGACTTATCGAACTTTTTATATACATAGATTTTCTTTCAGTTCATTACACAAGGGCAACAGTGCAATGGTTATATATGTGTGACTTATTTAGTTCACTAGTAAGTATATTTTCAATACTCATCCATTTAGAGTGAAAATGTCTAGTTTATCATTCTTTATAGCTGAGTAGTATTCCATTATATAGAAATACCACATGTTTTGTCCATTCCTCAGTCAAGGGGCATATAGGTTGTTTCCAAGATCTAGCTATCATGAACTGGGCAGCTATGAATGTAGGTGCACATATATCATGTGGTGAGATGTTTTTAGTTCTTTTGGGAAGATACCCAGAAGGGGAATAGCTGAGTGAAATGGGATCTCTAATCCTAGCTTTTTGAGGAATCTCCACACTGACTTCCACAGAGGTTGCACCAGCCTGCATTCCTACCAACAGTGGAGAAGGGTTCCTTTTTGCCCACAGCCCCTCCAGCATCTGTTATTGGTTGACTTCATAATACTAGCCATTCTTTCCGGGGTGAGGTGGAATCTGAGTGATACTTTCATTTGCATCTCTCAAATGGTGAGGGCTGTTGAACATTTTGTCAAGTATTTATTTGCTGTTTGTACTTCTTTATCTGAGAAGTGTGTGTTCATCTCAGACGCCCATTTTTGGATTGGGTCTTTAAATCTTGGAGAACTGATTTTTTTAAGTTCTTTGTTCTTGAGAGTCTCTTGATGGTGCACCACAATTCCTAAGGCTTTGTTTATTCTCCCTCATTCTTTTTTGTTATTGTTTTGTTTTCTAATAGAGTAATTTCAGATGTTTCATTTAGAGTGCAATGATTAATTCTGACAATAGAGTCCATTGTTATAACTTTCTATTAAAATTTTAATTTCAGCAATTACAGCATCTCTGAGATTTCATTTGGCACTTGTATAAATAAATATCTTGCAATGTTTATGCATTGTTTGATAAAATTATTAAATATTCTTCTGTGCTAGAATTTGTCATCGCATCATGCTTGACTTGATTGTGGTTTATAGATTGCACATGTTTTAGAAAAGGAAGAGTTTTTTATTTTTTATTTTTATTTTAAACAAAAAATGTAAGAGGTTACAGTAAAGCAGAATTGCCGGGAGTTTGGCTCAGTGACTTAAGCGCCTGTTTGACAGGCATGAGGTTGTGAGTTCAATCCCTGGTGCTGCAAAAAAAAAAAAAAAAAAAAAAACTGCAGTAAAACAGAATTACAAACTAGCCCAATAGGAAAGTAGCAATAATTGATACTTCACATATTGTTATATTCATGGTAGTTGTTTAGAGTATAGGATATACACATAAAACATTTTCCAGAAAATTATTAGCACAAAACTTTCCCCTCAATGAATCGAGAAAAACAAGCTGGATGACTATTTTTTTTTGTTATGACTGCTATATTATTTTAACAGAGCAATTCACAATAAAAATGCAATCTGAAGATGCCCCTGTGAAAACTACTTTTCACTCAAAATTCTTTTTCTTTAAGTATTTTAACTAATTTTTATATACATACATGAATTTTCTTTCAGTTTGCCACACAAGTGCACCAATACAATGGTTACATAAGTGTGACTTATTTAGTTCACTAATAAGTGTTTTCAAGGCACATCCATTTAAGAGTGAAAATGTCTAGTTTATCATTCTTTATAACTAAGCAGCATTCCATTATATAAAAATACCACATCTTTTTCGTCCATTCCTCAGTCAAGGGGCATTTAAGTTGCTTCCAAGATCTGGCTGTTATGAACTGTGCAGCTATAAATATAGGTGCACATATATTGCTGTGGTATGATGTTTTTAGTTCTTTTGGGAAGATACCCAGAAGGGGAATAGCTGGGTCAAATGGGACCTCCAATCCTAGTATTTGAGGAATCTCCACACTGACTTCTACAGTGGTTGCACCAGCCTGCATTCCCACCAACAGTGGAGAAGGGTTCCTGTTAGGAAAGGAAGGTTTTGGCAACTGATTGTTAGTATTTTAGTACTAAAATGATTACATTACACTGAGAATGTATCTTTTATTTGTTATGAAAAGCCATAAATTCTTCTTGTGACTACTTTATTGTGATATACTCTTTCTTGAAATATTCTACACCTGAGCTTGAAATAATTCTCAGGTACACCTGTTTATTCTACTTTATCAACCACTTTGTATTATTTAGAATTCTTTCTAGGCTTTTGACCATGGTTATATCTTTGGAGGCTATTTATTACTGGTGCTATATCCGTTTCCTTTGTAGGTGTCACAATTTCCTGATTCTTCATAATCTCTGTGCTCCTGTGTTATTTTCTGTGCATTTTCAAAGATAAAACCTTCCCTAGGCTTCACAGGTGTTCTTTGGCAGAAACAGACTTTCATCGTGTCATCCAGTGTTACAGTTTGTGTCTAGGTGTCCTTCCAAGGCTTCAGAGTCATGGGAGCAGGCTTTCCATAAGTTGCTGAATCAAGAGTGTGCAATGCTGCAGTTAAGCATGCTGCGACTGAGGGTGGGTGATTCCTGGATCAGCCCACTGCTTGGAGTGGCACTTCCCTAATCACAGAATTCTAGATAAAATATGAGAGGTAGAAAATGGCTTGTCTCTCCCCTCGTTGGCTTACTTTTGGTGTCTTCTGCTGCAAATAACTGCTTCTCCTCTGTGATATCTCTGCCATGTGCCACCCTGCCTAGGAGTCAGCTGATTACAGACTGAAACCTCTACAAACTGTGAGCTAAATAAACCTTTCCTCCTTTAACTTTGGGTGTTGGGTGTTTTGTCTTAGCAATGAGAGTAAAGTAAGGCAGTGTTTGGTTCTGAAAGTAGGGTCATTGCTGTGACTATATGTAACCAAGTGGCTCAGTAACCTTTGAGAATGTCTTGTGGAGGAGTTTGGAAAAGTTTGGAGATGCTGGCTGATAAAGTAGAACTGGAACCCCTTAGCTTGTAATGTGGGAGAGATGCTGATCAGAGCTCACAAGACCAGGAGGCAGATAGAAATCCTGCAAGTAGAGACCAGGCTTGGGAGGTTTCTGCTGGGAAGAAGTACTGCGTTGTTTGTTGGTCTCCAAACAGTGTATTTTCTGGCTTGGCAAAAAGTTTTTTTTCCATTTGCTCCTGTCCAGATACTTTGCATGAGAGGGAGATTAAGGGTGGGGGAGTAATTAACTTCGGACAAGTATTTCAAGGCAGTTGAATGCTGATGCAGTGGCATGGCTGTTGTTGGGGACTTTTAGCCAGATCTATGTTGCGAACAAAGAGCAAACAGCCCAGCAGGATGATTTAAAACATTGTAAGTTTGAACAGAAAGAAGCTCTGGTAAAGCTGTGGATTGCAAAGATAGCAGAGATCTTTATTGCAGAGAAGGAACAGGAGAACAGAAAAAAGTGTCCTGAGAGCATCACAAGAGGCAGCAGGATCCCACCGTATCAACTTTAAAATTGCAAAAGAACTTTGCTTTGAGAAGAAAACCCCGGATCACCATGATCCAGAATGGTGGAAGTTTTAGCATGTTCCAAAATAGCGGAACATAGAGAATTTGTTCCTCAGTATTGGATTCAGAATGATCCAGCCAGTCAACTACTACAACCAAGAAGCATGAAAACCCAGCTATTGCTATTGCTGGCAGCAGACATATTCATCACCCACATGGTGCCAGTTTTAGCAGCATGGAAAATGCAAGACTTGTGGGGTCAGGAAGACTTCCACCCCAATTTCAGAAGAAGACTAGGGAGGACAGGCAGTGTGCCCCTGTGTGAAGCTGTTAACATGAAGTCTAATGTGCAGTGCAAACCCCAGAATTTGTGAAAAGCCAGAAACATGAATCATCAGAGGAAAATTGCAAGAAGGGAGCAGAGCTCCCTGGGAAAGAAGCCATAGAAGCTACAACCACTGAAGTCGCATAGGGAGGCAGCCACCCGAACTCTTTCCTTTAGAGCTCACATCTAGCCACAAATAGCCTTGGATGCAGCACATGGAATTATAGGACTTAATGTCTGCCTTGCTGGATTTTAGACAAGCTTTGATCCCATTCCTTTGTATTCCTCTGTTTGTAATGTCTGCCTTGTGCCATTGAATGTTGGAAGTGTTTAACTTTTTTTCATTTGTACAGGGGTTCACAACTAAGATTTTGCCTTAAATCTCAGAGAAGACCTGGGAATTGGACTTTTCAGCAATGCTGAAACTGTTAGAAATTTCTCACCATTTAGAGATGAACTAAATGCCTCTTGCAGAAGAGAATATACATGAGTCTTAGGGGGCCAGAGGCAGAATGCTGGGTATTTTGTCTCAGCAGGAAGAGAAAAGAAACTAAGACATCCAGCTTCTGACACTGATCGGGACTCTGGACAGGAAACACTTGCAGTGTGGTCTTCAGCTTGAAGGCTTTACCTGTGCTCTGATGTAAGGCAAAGCTGCCCAACAGACTCTGCTGTCCTGGAAAGTCACTGGCAGGGCCGTGAGAAAGAACTGCTAACTGGGTTCTACGAAGTCTTTTGTCTGGTTTTTCCGGACTGTGCTCTCTTCTGCATCTGGACAAACAGGGATTGGATTGTATGTGGAGCTGATGCTCAGGACTGATGGGACAATAGGCCACGTCCTTTAGAAATAAAGAACTGAGGGTTGTTTCCTGAGGGCACAGATCCATGGGTTGTGTGAACCTTGGTTACTTAGTGGTTCTTGACCTTCTACACCAAGCCCGTGTAACTAGTGCTGTGCTTCTCTGAGATGTACAGGGCGGCATTCTCCCAGAGCTGAGCGTTTGTGCCTCTATGCATGTGTGTATGCGTGTGCATGTGCGCGTGTGTGTCTATGTGTCTGTTTGTAGCTGTTGCTTCATTTTGGGGGCCAAACCTCTCTAAACCTCATGCTTCTCTGAAATGCATAGAAAGCATTTGTCTATGCAGAATGACCTACTGACTTAGCAATTTTTTTCTTTTCCTTCTTTTCTTTCTTCCTTCCTTCTTTATTTCCCTTACTTTCTTCCTTCTTTTCTTCATTTCTTGGTAGCCTTTTGCTTAAATTCCTACATTAAAGTGCCCAGCCACTACAGTTCTTTGAAATATGGGAATCTGTAATCCCTGCTGGGGGTTCACTGCATGGTTTTGGTCTGAGTGCTGCTGCCCCCTGCCTGGTCTGTTCTCTCCACTGCGTGGAAATGAGTGTCTCCGTGTCTCTGTAAGGTCACTAAGCTGGGTTCTGAGGACAGACATAGAGACTTGCTTTCTAGGAATTCAAATGTGATTGAACTTCCCGCATGGTGGCTATGTGGTTGGCTGCTACTTACAGCCAGCACCAGTGCTGCTGCCACAGTGTCAGGACCTTCGTGTTGACCATGAGGCCTCTGCCTGCTTTCATTATTTCTCTTTGTTCTCGTGTCCAGTGTGCTGTTCCTCTTAGTTTGCATCACTATCTATGATCCAAGTGGGCTTCCCTGGGAAGTGGCTCAGGCAGCTGGAAATACTGAGTAATTGCCTTCACTTCTCTTCTATACCTGTAGCAGCCATGGGTCCAGAGAAACCTACTTGGTGTTGGGCTGACTTGAGGGAGAAGAGAGGGAGTCAGGGTAGTCAGAATCCAGCCATCTTTCTTGCCTTTCTAACTCTAAATTCCAGTTCACATATGAAACCCTGTGGATGCCTCCAGGTTATTTCCTGTTATTGATGTTTTAAAATGATGCCCTCATCTATGGATAGTGGCCAGTGGGCCTTTCTGTGGGAGACAGTAAAACCTGAGATTGTCTCTTGAATTATATTGCTGACATCCTATATCAGAAGATTTCATATTTGTAAATGCCTGCACTAGTCAAAGTGATGCACAGAGTCAGTGCAATCTAAATATCAATGCCATTGTTCATGGAAATAACAAGATGCTAACATTTGTGTGGAACCACAGAAGACCATAAGCAGTCAAAGTAATCTTGAGCAAGAAGAAGAAAACCGGAGTCATCACGCTACCTGATTGCAAATACTACATGAATCCGTGGCAACTAATACAATATGAGAATGAAATAAAAATGGAAACATGTGCCACTGGAACAGAAGTTTCCCTGAAATAAATCCAAGCATTACATCCAAATAAATTTTAATAGAGGTGCAAAGAACACATGATAGGGCAATAATGTGTCTCTTTAATAAATACTTTTGGTAAAACAGGACACTCGGATTTAGAAGAATGAAGGTTGGCACATGAAAGTATCTCACACCATATATAAGATGCAATGTACATGGATTGCAGGCTTAAATAAAAGATTCAAATCTATGAAAGTACTAGACAAAAAAGTTGCAGTAAAACTCTTTGGCATTGGTCTAAGCAAGTAACTTTTTTGAGTCTGATCCAACTTAGTTGAATTTGGAAAGTTGATCTTACAGAAGTAGAGCAGAATGGTGCTTACCAAGGGCTGAGCTTCTCAAGGGGTTTGAGACGCTCTTGGTTAAATATGTGAAAGTGCATTTGGAGAGGAGGAAGTAAGTTCAGAGGATCAGTTATACAATATGATCACTAAGATTTGCAATATATTGAGTTCTTTAAAATGCTAAGAGAGTGAGTATAAATCTTTCTCACCATAGCATGAAAGCATTGTGATACAATGCATGTTTACTACCAGCTTAGTCTTTGCACTATGTAATCATGTAGGGTTCAAGGCATAATGTGAATTCATCTGTGAATTTAAAAATTGTAAATGCAAAGATTAAGGGTTCTTCTCAATTTTAATTCTCAATATTAAAAAAACTAAGTTATCAAAAAACAGTAGAAATATGAAAACAGATGAATCTTATGTACAAAATATAAGTTAATGCAACACAAGCAAATTTTAATGAGATTATGTTGATAGATATTGATTTTTTTTTTAAATCAGGAGAGTAGATTTTCTTGTGGGCATATTGATTATAAAGGGGTAGGACAGACACCTGAATTTGTGTTTGTATTTTTCTCTCACTCAGAATTTTGATTACATAAACATCCTTACATAACAGATTTTCATAGATTTTTGACTAATGTGCTCTTGTATATTTATACTACTGTAAAAAAGCTTTACTCAGCAAAACTCAAGAAACTAGTGTATAGGGGGTTAGGTACAATAAGGAAGCATTGATCATTTGGAGTATGCGTTAATATACACACATATGTACAAATATTTGTATTTATATAGGTGTAAGTAGAAACATTCTCCCTGTTTCTCGAACACCTTTGCTTCATGCAGCCCTCATGGACTCTCATTTTGCAAATATCTGAGGACCCTGAATGATCAGCTTTGTCTGCGGTATTATTTTCATTTCTTCACAGACTGAAGTTGTCATGTCCCCTGAGGAATAGTTTGCTCTTTTCCCCAAGTTTCCCAAATATTCCAAGGGGCTCAGTGAAGTCTTCAATAAGTTACCTGTCAGTAGGATCCTCCAGTGATAGGTGCCACGCGTCCTCCGGGGCAAGCCCTGCAGAGATCTTGAAGCTCAGTTCCTCACATTCCCAGCTGTGCCATAGCAGTCCTGGGTGCACAGCATTTAACAGAGGAGCAGAGGAACCATGTAGGAATTGTGCAGCTCTACCTCTACCCAGCCTTCCCCTCACTGGGACACAGAGAGCTTGCTGACTGCGGAACTCCTGCTGCCATCTGATCACCAGGACACATTTGGAGGCCCCTTGGAGCCTTGGTCCACTAGGTGAGTTCTAATCTATTGACCCATTGTGTCTTATTAGTAGTGATGCATTATTTCATGACCTTCATTTATTTTAGGAAATTTGCAGAGCTAAATTAGAAAACTCCTTTGGTAAATGGATCCTTTCTCTCACACAACTACCTGACCTTTAACTTCACCACTGCCTCTCCGTCTGCCATCACTGATGTACAAGACAAATTTCTGCTTCATGATTAACAACCTTCTTCCTATCCATGAGAAAGAATCACTAATAATTTCTGCTTCTACAGCTGATAGAATAAAATGGTATGTTCAACTGAGAGAATTTCTCTTTACTTTCTCTTATAATGAGGAGAATGCAGAATTGGAAGAGTTTCACTGTTCTGTCCCCAATTTTATTTACCAATGATAGCTGCTAGTTTTCCTAGTTTTCAGGAGTTGTGAGTTCTTGCATGTTTCCTTTGACAAATGTCTTAGAAGGAGGAGGTCTGGCCTTATGTGTGTCTGAGACAGGTGTTAATGGATGGCCTGACTGTGGGAGTAACATGAGAACTTGTCTTCACCAAACTCCAAATGCACAGGGAAAAAAGAAAATGATGGAGCCCATTGAACATGCATGGACTTGTGTTTAAACAACACTTCATTTATAATCACGATAGACATGAGAGCCCTGAGGGCTGGGGCCTTTAAAGAACTGGCTGTACAGACTGCCGTTCTGTGAAGTCCGAGGTCAGCACAGTCTTGCTGGGGATATTTAGAAAGGCACAATGAAGTAGGTAATTGAACATGGTCGTTCTTGTAAGGTTGAAATGGGAACAGCAGTAGAACACAGCCTGTGCAGCCCGTGATGACTCACCTGGGTCTTTTCAGTGCTTAACGTGAACCTCAGAATCAGAGCACAAAGATACAGAAGGTGCAGGGATGCAGGTTCCACAATGTCGGCTCCACTGCATCCTGCTTTGCAATTTATGTTATTATATATGTTTTTCCATGATTTAGGGTTTTTTTAATGGAGCAGACACATTCTCTTTTGAAATTATGCCTATATCCAGAACAAATAGAAAATATGCTACCCACCTCTTAGAATGTGTGCATTCGTGGACCAATGATACCAACATCGAGCTCTCACAGGACATCCCTGTCCTGGGCTGCATCTTACAGAAAGCGGGGTTTGTGAGGACGGTGCCCTGAGATCACAGAGACTGCGATCAGCAAGAAAAGCCTGGCTTCTCCTTTGAGTTCAAAACCTGAGCTCCAGCTTTTATGTCTTTTTGAGCTAACTTTCTGTAAATCACATATTAATATAGGGCTACTCATCCTGTCCTGGGAGCTTCTTTTGTTACTTCTCTTTATGCACCTTCAAAATTAAGAAGTAAATGTAAATGATTATTTAACAAACTACACAAAGGTACAACCTCAGAACCCTTGAAGACATAATCCTTCATACAACACCTCAATATGTGCTCACTCAGCCCAAATAATTTAAAATGCCAAGGTAAACCTCTGGCTGAGGACAGAAGTACTGAGCTCCTCTGTTTCACGAGCCTCTCAGGTCTGGACCTCTTGTTAATAAGCACACGCGACTTTCAGGTGACCTTGGTTTGAGGCAGGGACCCTCTGTGAATGCCTCCCTGGGATCTAGTTCTCTCCCAGCTACCCAGGGGCCTTGGGAACAGAGTTCCCCTTTCCCCAAACACCAGAGTAAAAGCAAATGATTGGAAGTAGAGAAGGAAACCAAGGCATGAAACGGTATAAATATTGTGTGTTTCACAGAAGGCCATAAAATCCCTGGAGGAAGGGCGGGCAGGCTAGGCTGCCTGTTAGGAATGGACTGCAACCTGAGGTCGGTGAACCTGGTTTCGCGGTATCAACCACTGGCTGTGGATTAAACACCGTATTTCACTACCAGTTTGAATTTGTTGGTCAGAGTCCAAACTGGTCCTTTTCACACAGCCTCCAGGGACAGAAATTACATATCCACAGGCAACAGAAGTGAAATATTCCACCAAAATCAGCCTTTTAAAAATGTGTCCTCTAACAGGAAAGAAAATAAGTTACTGTGGGGCAAAGCAGTGCGCTCATCCACTGGAGAGCAGCGCAGTGCAGTTCACTCTGCAGCCTCAGGCCCAGGGCAGCCTCTGCCGGGGCACAGCGCGGAGCCTGGAAGGAGACGGCGCCCCGCTGTCCCTCTGGACTGGCAAGCGAGGGACCCCGCTTCTCCTGTGCACGGGGCTCCAGCACCCTGCCCTGAGCCGAAGGTTTTCCTCCCGCCTTTGTGGCAGTGCTGGGTCTTCAGAGACAGCATAAAGCATCCTCAGGATACCTGGAGATGCTTGCCAGCAACCTGGCTCAATACTTACAAACTCCAAAACCCATTTTAAAAGAAATGCTGCATTTATTTTTTCAAGGCTTTGTTCTGTTGTGAGATTGAACATTTTATTCACAAACCCTTTTTACCATTTTTAGTAGTTATACAGTAAACTGCATATATATATATATATGGTATTATGCTGGATATATGCTTGTTAGATACATGATTCCTTTGTGAGTTTCCTGTCGTGTGAAAAATGTTTCCTCCACTCATAACTAACTTCCCACCCTTTTCATGGTTGCGGTCACTGCTAACTTTATGTTCCGTGGTCCCATCACTCCACCTGTTAACCCACATAGGGGATCCGCACTCGTTCACAGTTAAGGAGAATCAGGCGGCCTCTGGGTTTGTGTTGCTGTTGTTTTGATTTAATCTTTACTTGACAGTAATTTGATAGCTTTAGGAAGAAGAGCATGACTTTTTAATACATGAGTACATTATGGAATGATCAAATCAGACTAGTAAACATATTTATCATCTCTCCTACTCATGATTTCCATGATGGGAGTCTGTATAAAGGCTCCTCTGAAAACTAATAATATGTTGATTAAAAATGAGCTGTGATACTTTACATTTGAAAGAACATTTAGAGAACATTTAGAATATTTAGAGAGAACATTTAGAGTTCTTGGACTCTTACAGTTTTACAACTTAATGTTTTTGGAAACAGGAAAAGGGAACAAAGGCTACTCGGCAGTAACATGGCTATAAGTTTACAGTGGATAATTAAATGCATTCAATTTGAGATTTGAGAAAGTATTCCCTTGGAAAAAGATCAGAGCTGTGTTTAAATGAGTTCAGACATTACAATTGACAATTTAATATAGAAATACATGGCAATAGAATACAGAATGTGAAAGACAGTTTAAAAATAAATTCCAAATCAAAAGCAATCAGTGATAGATAATAGGAAACAGGGAGATAGATCTTTTGGTGTTGGGAAGACGCCCGAGAGTTGGAAAGAGAGGGTAAGGGAAGTAAAACTAATTAAGATATGTTGTGTACCTGTACCAACTTCCCATAATGAATATAATCATTATGAGCTGCAAACATGAACTAATAAAAATTTTTTAAAATTAAAAGAAAAAGAAAAAAAAATGAAAATTATTCCATGGCCAAACTGTACCATTTCTGGGCATACAGCCAAAGGAACTGAAATCAGTACGTCGAAGAGATAGCTGCACTGCCATGTTCACAGCATCATGGTTTTGCGATAACCAAAAATAGAAATAGCAAAGAATCTTTCAATATATAAATAAATAAAACGTGTGTTATCTATGCATAGTGAAATACTGTACTGCCACAAGAAAATTGTTATTAAAGATAAAGGACATTAGGCTAATTTAAATAAGACAGTAACTGAAAGATAAAATATATGTTTTATGCCATGCTTTAAGTTTAAATTTCTTGTTATGCTTTTTCATAGGAAGAAATCTTAAGATCTAAGTTGATTTTTATAAAAACTCAAATTAAGAAAAAGACATTTTAGTAATACTTTGCCTATCGCATTTGTCTTAAATTTTTTAAATGGCCGGTCTGCTGCTTTTTTGTGTAAGAACGATGGTGAGCAAGTTACGCAGCAGAGCCCCTCCACCTGCTGTGTCCTCGGACCTGCTGCACCCACACAGAAAAGCTTTCTATGTCTATGCTTTCCAATATTTTCAGAATTATTTTGCTCAATATATCAACTTTCTTATGGGTAGTTACTGTGACTTTTCAAAAACTATAAGGAAAGAACAGCGAAGATAGTATTTTGAAAACAATAGTCTTCCTATAGGGACCTGCTCCGAGCTCCTTCCTCCAGATCTCAGAGGATCCTGGCCTCTCTGAGGAAGGTGCCCGGGTCTCATTGGTTTTCCTCATCAGAATGTTTTCAACATACTGTTGTTGCTTTTAATACTATTATTGATACATTTCCACATCAACTATTTGGACTTCCTTAATATAGGGAAACAATAATTGTATAATCAAATATTTTAAGAAAAAGAGTATATAAATAGCACACTGTATAGATTTTAAGGCTTAAAAATGCCTAAAATGAACTTTCTTTTTTGCTTGTAAATATTCATATCTGTTATTTCAAATACATGTGTCAAAGCACATTTAAACGCTTATGAATTTACTGATTTTACTTGGTTCTTTGATTGCTAATATTTACTTGTGTTGACAAAGACATTCTTTTTTTTTTGACAAAGACATTCTTAAAGGAATAATATTTCAAAGTTTGGATGGTGTAAGTTCCCAAAATGGTAAAATTTCATAAATATTCTTTAATTGCTACCAATGATGTTAGCATACATTGTAAATATAATTACATCTGATGAGAACAACTATATTTGTTCTATTCAAACTGGGTAAAACAAGCTCTCTTGTAGGACGAGAAGTGAACTGATATTTGAAGGGAACCTTCCACAGAGGCCTGCTTTTGGCTTTAAGCACTTATTTGTTGCCTATATGGTACCAGTAGTCACTGGGTCCCGAGATAATCTCTGTAGAAAAAGAACGAAGCTCTGTTACTGCTCATAATTACCATAACATCAGAAAAAAGAAAAAAAAAGTAGGAAAATAAGCAAAATTACATTCTATGTGTGTAGGGATTTGGAACATAAGTCTTAAAACTTGAGTGCTTTTTGTCTTTATGCTAAGCATATTTGTTTAAAACAAATAGTTTTCCACAGATCACAGTAGAATTACTTTTAGGCTAGTAAAAATGAAGTGAATTTGAAATATTTGTGGGAAAGGTCGGAAACTGTTAAGAGTAAAGAATGGTGGGAGAGAAAGTAGTCAATAGAAAAATGTAAGGCAGAACCATGAAACTCATGGGAAACTAGAATATTAGGGATGAAATGAATTAAATATAATCAAGTGAGTTAATGTTGAACTGTAGTAATGTATAGAAAAGTAAATACATGAGATGATTCCTCACCTGGAGTCACTCGAATTTAACAGGAAGAAAGCTGGTAGGTGTCTTCTCTGCCTCTTCTTCCTCCTCTTCTCCATCTTCCTCCCTCCCTTCATAAGATCTCTCCTTGTCTGTGTCTGTGTCTGTTTCTCTGTCTGTCTCTGTCTCTCTGTCCCTCTGTCTCTCTGACTCTCTCTCTCATAGTAACCCAGATCCAGCAACACAATTAGACCAACTGACATGGATTAAATGCTGCAAGTAGATTCCTCAGAATAATCACATGGTTCACTAAAATACAATCATTTAAATAAGAAGTTACACAGGATTTATTCTTCCATTGATAGGCATCGCACAGCTATTGACAAGACAGACGCTCAAAGAAGTCCTTCAGGCTGGATTCCTGTGTCTGTTTCCTGGTGCACTACAGGCGGCCACCCCATCAGGACAGAGGTTCAGAGCAGAAGGAATAATGTCCAATCAAACCAGAGTGACTCAGTTCATTCTCAGGGGCTTTTCAGATGCCCGAGAATTGAGATTTGTAGTTGTTTTAATTTTCTTGTTTGTCTACTTATTTGGCCTCCTGGGAAACATCTCCATTATCACAGCTGTGTTTAGAGAAAGCCGTCTCCACTCCCCCATGTACTTCTTCCTGAAGAGTCTCTCTTTCCTGGACGTGTGCCTCACCTCGGTCACCATCCCCAAGGCTCTGGTCACCTCCCTCACTGGCTCTGGGCTCATTTCCTATCTTGAGTGTGTGGCTCAGCTTTGCGTGTTCGTCAGCCTATCTTCCACTGAGTGCTTTCTGCTCACAGCCATGGCATATGACCGGTGCTTGGCCATCCTCAAGCCCCTGCTCTATGGAACCATCATGAACAGGAGACTTTCCTCTGAAATGGTCACCATGGCCTGGGTGAGTGGGGCCATCTACTCAGCCTTCCACACATTCAACACCTTCTCCCTGCCCTTCTGCGGCCCCAACCTTGTGGAGCACTTCTTCTGCGACATCCCTCCTGTCACGCGCCTCGCCTGCGCTGATTACCGCCTCAATGAGGAGGTGGGCTTTGCTGTGAGCAGCTGTGTGGTCATGAGCTCCTTTGCCCTCACGGTCCTCTCCTATGCCTGGATCATCTCTGCAGTCCTGCGGATCGCCTCTGGAGAAGGCAGGTGGAAAGCCTTCTCCACCTGCTCCTCACACCTAACCACAGTTGTTTTGTTTTATGGAACTGGAAGCTTCGTGTACCTGAGACCTGCCTCTCAGTATTCCCCAACCCAAGGCCGCCTGGTATCTATTTTTTACTCCATCCTCACCCCCACATTGAATCCTGTTATCTATTGTCTGAGGAACAAAGACATGAAGGTTGCCCTGCAGAAACTGTATTGTCCAGGAAAGCACATGCAGTGAGCCCCTCGGGAGCTCCCTGTCTGGTCACTGAAGACAAGCATCGCTCCGTCAGTTTTATCCGTCCTTTGCTGTTTCAAGCTGCTGACCTGGGAAACCCTGGGCATCAACCCTCACTCCTATAATTTTCCTTCTCTTTTTGCTAACCTTTCTCAGCAGCAACCTGCTATACTCCCCAGACACAGAATCACACCAACACTGATATTTAATCAGATAAAAACCTTGGTTTACGGAATTCTTCTTGTGTCCATTGTATCTGTGAGAATTTATACTTTTCCTGAGCTTTACTGAATGCAGTACTCTCAAATCTCTATCTTCACCCTCATGTAATGGCCCAAGGTTTGAATTTCTCACTTCCTCTTCACCTTATTTTCTTGAATATACCATAACTGCTACATTTTTAAGCATTTTTAAAAACTACTTACTCCTTCCCCTCAACGTCAATCTGATTTACACTACCTATTTCAGTTATTTAGACCACTTTTTCCCTAGTGCCCTATGCTAAAAAAAATTATTTCTTTCTCATTTTATTTCTGATTGTGGTCATTCTAAATGTTGTTAATCCTGTGTTCACATGCAGTTGTTATTTATTATTGCTTCAAAATTAAAAATTTCCTCTTTTC
This sequence comes from Dasyprocta punctata, assembly GCA_004363535.1. NCBI lineage: Eukaryota > Metazoa > Chordata > Mammalia > Rodentia > Dasyproctidae > Dasyprocta > Dasyprocta punctata. Next base: position 7,935 of record RJWM01003904.1, on the reverse strand, counting down.
TTCAATCAATACTATCTCAATGCAGGACTTTTTCAAATTAGTTTTTTTTTCTTGAGGAAAGGACTCCTTATCCAGACAGTATGTTTCATAGTAACCTTTTGTTATGGCTTTGTTCTGAAATACTTCCCCATCCAAGTCTCTTGAGGTTGGAGATGGGGCTTTTGGAGGACGATTACATTGTGGATGCTCTATATCCATCATCAAATTGACCCACAGATGAGTTCCAAGCTCCATGTGTTCTCAGCAGCCGGAGCCTAGGTGGCAGAGGGTGCCGTGGGTGTGTGACCTGGAAGGGTGTTTCATTGTTGCCCAGTCTTACCTTCCATTTTGTTTCCTGCTTTCCAGCTTTTCTCCATCATGTCCTTTCAATGTCATTTCTGCCTCGGAGCTATCTAACCATGTACTGAGTCTCTGAAACCGTGAACCAAATGAACTTCATCTTATCCCAGTGAATGGCAGTGACTGATCACTCTCAAGAGCAAATAATCAAAGTGAAGGTTAATGATCTTTTCCTTCCCCACCATGAACATCATCCATGGTATGACTTGGCTGAAGTGTTTAGAATAGCTTTTGCACAATTAAATTGCAACAATTTTCCTCTTCTTGTAATTTCTCCTCTTATAATAATTGCCAGCAATTTACCAGGTTATCTTTATAATGAAAGGATCATTATATACCCTTACAATAAACAAAATCCTTCAGTGACCCATGACACTTCTACCAAAAATACAATAAAAACTAAATTTTTTGCTTTGTTTTCCCTTCCTTTCATCATATAAAACATATTTGCACTTTCCCTCACTTTTCATTATTCCTCAAACCCATTCTACACTTAAGACATTCAGGCCTGTTTCCTCATTTTTTACATTTTGTGGTAAGTAGTTCTTGAAAAACTCATCCCTACTTTCTGTACTGTTTTAATGTCACCTCTTCTGTGACCAACAAATGAAAATCTGCAAGAATCAGTAAATCGTCTATGTGACTTACCAGGTATCATCTTATCTCCATGTCCTGGAACTTTTTTATATATGTCATATTGAATACATGTCTTTATGTTGAAAGATAATAAAATGTTGAAAGATCAGCACCTTCATTCATAGTTTTAGATATTAATGTAATTATTTAACTATTAAAGTTGACTTTTGTCTATGGATAAAAATAGGAATCTTGTTTCACTCTTTGACATACGTGTCCAGAGTTTTCCCAGCAGCATTTGTTGAAGAGAAGGTCTTACATCATCGTGTGCTCATGGTGCCTTTGTCAAAATCTGCTTGACAGTGAACCCCTGTACACTGTTGCTACATTAAAGTGTTTCTCTATTTTATATTGAGCAAATTCTTAGAACCTTGGCCTCTATTTAGTTCCACATAATTGTTCCAAGCCAGAAGCCCTTTCTATTCAGTTCCACTCTCAGATGCCAACTTTATGTCTATGTTGTTACTCAGAGGACCTCAATAGCACACCTTCATTAGTCTGCTTTGTATCTCAAATATCTTTCTCTGAATTCATTTATAGGCATCAAGGCTCTGCTTAATGTTAGAACCCAATGCAATGATTTTTCACATGATGCTGAAGGGCAATATTATTTCTGATGTAAAATCCTTTATTTCTGGTGTCGTGACATTTTATCAAATGTAGACACTGCCTAAGGTTCAATTCCACAAGGTATTTAAATCACGCCTCTAGTTACATCAGGGATCCTATGGTGCTTGCTACTCTTATTTTTGATAAAGGCAACCACCCTGATGTAGTCTGTCCTTAAGGAATTACTGTAATTGCATTCTTTATTGAGATCATGATGTGTTCCTTCTGAGAACTGCATATCATTGTTATGAATTTTGAAAGACTGAAGCTTCATATGGACATTTGGCACCTGTAAATATATTTTAATGTTGAAAATAATCTAGATCCCCACCAATATACTTTCACACTTGTCTACTTAAATAAAAGTGACAATAATATCACAAAGAAATCAACATTTTACCAACTTGGCTCTGAAAGAAAAAATGAATGAAAAACATCAGACTTTTTGTATTCTTAAACTATAATTTTGTTTTTACCATCAGTCATCATGTGTACAATCACACATCATTACACACACACTCTATTTCCTTATCTGGAAATTTAGATTGTAAATTTCTACCTAACAAGATTTGATGAGAACCAATGCAACTTTATGTATGAAATACTTAGCGTACATGTTGTGATCATTTTATCCCATATTGTTCTTAGGATTGTTCACAGACCCTGAAGAATCAGGTTTAACATGTTTAGAAGATGGCTGTTTTAGTAATGAGTTTTGCAAGTTTCAACAGATTAAGGAGAGTATGTCTAGTAAGAAATAAGCATTGCTTCATATATGAGGAGTTAAACAGAATATATGTCTGAATAATTTATATGTGTGTCATAATGAATGGGTTCCATAAACAATAGCCACGGAAAGGGTATGTCACTAAATGATTGTTTCACAGTGAAGGAAGTTAGGAATATTAGAGAATAGAAATAAATGATCAGGTCAATATAAAAAATAAGTCTTAGATTTACAGAAGAGTAAGTGGGAGGTTGAAATGGGTTAAATGGAAAAAAAATCTCTAAAGGGTAGTTATAATTTCATATGTACAGAGGGTATTATGACTCAGTAAAACCAGAAAATAAAAAAAAGAGCAAATATGAAACCCAGTACCTTCTAATAAATAATCTGAAAATATCTCCTTTTTATTAGAAGGTTTTTCCTCAGAGCTTTTGGTCTCTAAAAATTATTTATCTCAGTGTTCTAGTGCTATTAAAAAATGGAATGACATATCAAAGGGAAACAAATTAAACCAGTATTTTTGTTTCTTAAATTGATCTTGGGGATAGAAAAATAAGAAAAAAATTTTTCTGTCTGGAAGACCCTTAGAGACCACTGAGGTATAACAAACTAATAAAGAATACCATTTGGTCAATGATGTGAAATTATACCTTCATCTATTTTATACTTGCCCAATTTGTATTTTGAACTATTGGATGATACGGACAGACTCAATCACTGACTCTGAAATTTACTTAGAGAACCTAGATATTAAGTAGATGGCATTGGCCAAGGCAGTGAGGCTGTCTGGGCCCTCGTTCCTGACTCCAGAGCTGCTCTGTCCTACAGGCGCCGCATTCACAGCTCCCAAAGGGAACAGGCTGCTGTTTTAACCAGGTGTTTCATATTTCCACGCATTTCATTATGAGTAACGAATTGTTAGCTTTCTGCCTAATGTAGCCTACTGATTACAAAGTATTTTAACACATAAACCAAAACACATCCACCTCACTCTGAAACATTTCTTTGGGTCTTCTTACTTTAAGGAAAGCAAGTCTTAACTGGCAGTGCTACTATATGTCCCACAGATTCTGCAACACGCACTCCTCAGGAACTTCGCATCTTGGCTTTTCTCTCCTGCTTTGTCCAGTTTTAAATAGTGTCAGTTTGTTTTTGGATGAACTAGTTCAGTGTCTTTGCTCAAATCAACGTATGAGAGACAGGTCTGCATCCATATATAAGGGTTTACTGCTGTGAAAGGAAACGGCATTAATAAGTTTGCATTCAGTTTCCCAGTAACACAGTCATGGAGCCTGGGTCAGTGCCTGAGGATACTGGTCAGACATTCTTTCTCAAATGTCACAGTTAATGTCATGGAGTTTCTTGTTCAGTTTTTGCAGTGTTTTTCATGTCTGCCTTAATATTTATCATTTCACTTACTTTCAAGTCATATCCTGTGTATGTCACACTTGGTTAATTTAATGTGACATCGTAACACTGTTCTCCCTTCCCTTTCTTGTATACCTTACCTAATTAGGAAAAATTATTAAAGAAAACTCTAAAATATTGTGCATCGTTTCATTTTACTCATTTCGTTCATATAGTCAAATCAAACTTCCTTATTAAGATAAAATGTGATCATAATTTATGTTTCGAATATCCATGTGTTTTTTGGTATTTCCTTGGCAAAATTATCATGTTGGCCAATTTCAGGTAGTTAAATATCAGATTTTTTTCTCATATGTAGAATCTGAGAGAGGAGATGAGAGAGAGAGAGAGGAAATATGAAACTAGAAGGGAGTGTATTAGAGAAAAGTAAAAGAATCTGGAAGGTCAGAAGTTTATGTTGGGTAATGGAAAGTGAATACAAGCAGTCTATGCTCAATGCAATTACTAATATGCCAATATATAGTTCATTATTCTATGTAACTAATATGCACTAATAAAATTTTTAAAAAGTTTAAAAATTATGTTGACATCTTGCTGCATTTCACATTTTGAGACAGTAATTTTTCCACTGAAATTAGTCTTTTGATTTCTTTGTAATTTTCAGTATGATGAAGGGATATAACAGACCTGAACAAAAACAAATTTGTTCATAAAATGTATTCTTTTATTGTTCTAAATGTAATAATCTGCATCAAATCAACATATGATTACATTACCAAGTGTCATAAAACTCCAGATGGGCATTGTGGTTGAAAAGAAACTACTTATAAGTTCCTTTAAACATTTACTTAAATTATGCAATCAGATTAAATGTTGTAAATGAGTATGTCCATTAACATGGTTTATGGTTTGGGTCAAAATTGTTCTCCGGAAAGGTCATGGTCACATGTGGGGCTTTGGTAGTGACTAGGTCTTGAGGCACTGACATCAGCCAAGGTTTAATCCATGGGTGAGTTCACGGGTGAGTTCAGCTGAATGTCCTTTAAGGAGGCGGGGCCTGGCTAGAAGTAGTAGGTCACTGGGAGAGTGACCCCGGATGGTGGGCTCTGGTCTCCAAAATCCACCTCTCTCTCCCTTCCTCTCTCTGCTTCCTGGCTATCATGAGGCAAGCAGCTCTCCTCCGCCAGTCCATCACCACCTTAGAGCCAGCTTGTCAAGGAGTCAAACGCTGAGACAAAATACAGTGGACTCTCGAACTACGACCATCAGACATAAGGACAACTTGGGTTATGACCAGCACTTTACAAAACAAGTCCTGAGTTAACACCCAAATGCTGGCCACTTGTGCAGTTGCAAATAAAGACTCATGATACTAGAAAAGCATATGTAAGCTTACAAAAGCTTCAGTCTGAGCCCAGATGTGCATGTTTGTGGGTGAGATTTTGGTCAGTGCTTTATATAACCACTATGACTACTGCTATCAAAATGAGCCCCATACAAGGTAGAAAAGAAGCTAACAAAGGAAGGGAAGGTAGAGAAAGAAACCACCATCAGGAAGGACAGTGTTTGGCTGGTGTTCAGCAAGAAGAAATCCTTGTCAAGGGGACTGTGTAAAGGTGCAATGTGAATAAGAATAAACCATGGAAGAAAAATGAATGGATCCATAATCTGAGAGATTTTGTAATCTATAATTTATAAATGCGATTTTTGAAAACTAGAAAGAGGCTAACATTCATGAGGTGAATGAATTAAGATAAAGACACTGCTGCTTTGAAAGAAAGACAAAAAAATCCCCTCAAATGTTCCAGATAAGCCATCATTGAATCACTTTTCCTTCAATATTTTTCTAGAATTCATATTCTGAAGTCTTTATGAATGGGGTCTTTCTTGGCCCCCAAATTTCACTTGTAAAACTTTGATTACAAAGCACAATGTTTAGGTCAAACTTCTCCATTAAATCATTCATTCATTTATTCATTCAAGTACTTGTCAAGTAATTTTCGGCCACCTAGTATGTCTCCATATTCTGAGGTCTAAAATACACAAAACGAACAAGGTACTTATTCTTCATAATTTTACTAATAAGTATTTCAAGTATAAAAACAAAAGAAAAGGAAAACAGGCGGGATGCAGACTATGCATATAAGTTAAAAATACGTGTGTATAAAACACAAAGGTAGCAGAAATTAATATGTGACCTTGATGTCTCAGTTTCATTTTATCTATAGTGAGTGAAGAAAAAAGGATATTAGCTGGAGAACAAATTTTATGTGCAGGCATAACAGCATTAAAACCAGTATCATGTCATAGAAAATAATAGCAACTCCAGAAAGTACATAATTAACCATACAGGGGAGGAAAGTTGAGAGAAATACAGAAATAAAATCGTGTGGGATTCCATACAAACTCACATAAAGAACTACGGAAGTAACAGTAGGGAACTCACAGCAAGAGAGAAAACTTCCTCCTATGCGTTGCTCTTCTCCATGGAAGAAAACATCATAGAACTGTAGCCCTTCTGCACACCCTTCCTGCAGGTGCACAGCATGTTCCCAAGGTCTGATGAGTTTCAGCCGAACCATGTTCCTACCCAGAACCCTGCGCAGTGCTCACCCTGCCCAGACTTGGCTTCTGGATATTATACAGGTCCCAGTCGATGTCAATGATGCCATGTGATAAAGAAATCCTCTACATTTAGTACGTAGACATGCATGATAAAATCATGTTTTGTATGTAAATCAGAGGAATTCACTAAAAATAAATAAAATCAATGGTAGTTCATCAATGTCTAATATTATATATCTACTTTATTGATAAAGAAAACGTTTATCAAAAAAGGATTTAGCTAGGATTGCACAAACAAAGAATCACATTTGAAATTTGTTTCATATGCTTGGCTTTAAAACTTCTGGGAAAACATATTTATGCTTTAATTGGGGTGTCATGAACACATCCATTAAAGAGCATTGCAGGCATTTATGAAGTGAGTAACTTCTGGGTTCTTTTCTACAGTGAAGTCCTTTCACACCTTTGAGGATTGCTAGATTGAGGACAATCACTTAGAAGTTTGTACACTTGGAACACCTTTCTTCTTGGAAAATCTTTCAAAGTTGAATTTTCCTGTATCAAACTGGCTTTTACTGCAGGGGGTCTTTGCTCTAAAGTTCCTAATGAATCCTACAGTAAGGATTAATTGTGACTCATCAGCTGGACTTGATCAAGAGCTGCTGAGCTGATTAATAGACACTGGGTGTTGGAGGCTACCTTGAGGTGGTGGTTGAATTAAAGTAATAGAAAGATGCATTTTTTTTCTCTAATTTCTTATCCTTCTTTGCCTCTTCTACCTGGTTCCAGTTTTTACAGGCCTTGAAGGTTGTAACTCTGCAGCAGAAAATGCCACACACCCCACCAGTATACTTCAGTTTGTTAGCTGCCCAGGTAACAGTTCCTGTGCTGCAGGCCAGATCTCAAGACAAAAGACAAAACAAATGCACTCACACCCTAAGTATAAACATCAGAGTTTGACATTCTAAATAGGTATGGATCACCATGAGGAAGCCAGGAGCCACCATCCCAACCCCTACAGAAAAAGTCACTGCTCTTTAAGCATGCCCACTTACTACGTGACTCGCTTCCCCATTCATCCCCAGTTTGGTCAATTTTACCTGAATAATTAATCTCACTGGTTGACCATATCTCTGTCCCACCTCATGGCCACCTGCCTTTCCAGTTCCCGTGTTTTCCCCATCTTGGAACCGTCTCACTTCGTGATTTTGCTCCACAAAAGTCCCTAGAAAAGCCAGAGTCTTTGCCAACCCACTCGGGCCCCTTCTGTCTCTCTCCCATACAGAAGCTTTCTTTCTCTCAATAAATATATTCTGCTCTTCACGTTCCTTGTTACTAAAACTCATTCTTCGATTTTAGAGAACAGGAACTTGTACCGGACATCTACTAAGGTTAAGAGTTTCATTCCCTCTATCACTTGGGCTCCCAGGCCTGGCCACCTGGTCCCTGCAGCGAGTTCGTTCATCCCGCGCCCAGGCTGAGGGGGCCACGCACAGCGGCTCCCGCGCTGCTTCTCTGCTGCTGGACGCAGTGCACCTCAGCCTCAGGGTGGAGTTCATGGGGCTCCTGGTTTCGGGGTTCAGTCCAGGGTCTGCAGGCTGAGGCAGGAACATCAGGATGGGATGCCTGCTGGGGCTGAGCCCCCAGATCCCGGAGGGAAGCCGAGCAGGGACCGCGCAGGACAGCGAGGG
>RJWM01003903.1:0-107627 GCA_004363535.1 Dasyprocta punctata | reverse complement strand
CGCGGCGTGCAGGATCGCAGGACCGATTGGCTGGGTCCCGTGCACAGCAAGGAAGGACAGCCTCCCGGGGCGTGCAGGTGGAGTCTCCTCCTTTACTGGGTGGGGGCGAAGGCCTCCCGGTCCCAGGGAGCTGTGCTGGGCACCGCGCGGGACGCGGACCCGACCCTGGTTCTGTCCGCAAGCTCGGCCCAACAGCTATCCAGTATTCCTTTTTGTATACCACATTTTCTTGATTCATTCATCAATTGATGGGTATATAGGCCACATTCATTAATTAGCCAGTGTGAGGGTGTGGAAAGCTCACCTGAGGATTGTTGTGAACAGCATCAAAAGGAGAATTGGGAAGCAAGATGTGTGCTGTTGATTCTCCTGGAGCACATTGTGCTGGTTTTCCTGATATGAACTTGACTGTTCTCATTGTTGGAGGAGCTTGGAACCTTGCTGTTGCTCAGGATGGCTGCAGTTCACTTTAGGGGCGCTCTGGTCCTTACTTTGAGCATCACTTCCTGGCTCTGGGGGGAAAAATGGTGCTGTTCATTTTCCTGGACAAGTTTGTCACACTGGCTTTCCTGATGTGAACTCACTGGTTCTCATCAGCAGAGGAGCTTAGGACCTCGCTTTCACTGAGAATGGTTGCAGTACTTTTGGGAGAGCTCTGGTTCTTACTTTGAGTATTGCTTCCTGGCTCCAATGCAGATTCCATAGCATGCTGGCACAGACCCTTCATCATGCTGGCACAGATTTTCTAGCTTCCTCCATTGAGCTTTGGGCATTCTTAGTGCAGGTTCTTGAAACAGGTTTACATGAAGCATTGTTGTGGTCTCCAGCTGGACTCAGAGAGGACATTGCCATGGGGTCTAGGTCTTCAGCAGGATTCATGTGTAGGACATTGCTGTGGGATTCAGGCCCTCAGCTGAATTCTTTAGATCTCTAGTGTGTGAACAGATTTGCTGCACTCTTTTGCATTTGACTTTTTGGGTTACTATTATCAAATAATCTTATAAACTGTGTGTCTTGTATTAAATTGTGTCACTTGCAAACTCTGACTACAACACTAAGTGAAATAAGTCAGGCACAGAAGGTTAAAAATTGTCTGGTGTCCCTAATATGAGAGATGCACACTATACATAATTTAAAAAGCAAATTTTTAAAAAAATGTTAAGAAACAAGGAACTAAACTGGGTAGAGATGGGAAGGGGATCAGATGAAGGAGGGAGAAGGGAAGGTTTGGGAGAAGGGAGGGTTTGGGAATAAGAGGAATAAAAAGGATGAAACATGATTTGTGTCCATCCTTAAGCTGAATATAATTACATTTAATGAATAAAATTACATTTAAAAAACTAAAAGGTAATTAGCTCAATGACCAGCTAACATTTCCCTTACTTTGACGTTTACCACCTTAGGCTTATGCTGTTTTTTAGAATATACAAGGAGTCACTGCTCCCTTTCCAAATTTACTGCTTTTCCCCTCCTCCCTTGCCGGGAGCTGCACTGGGCTGCTGCCAGTGTGTGACACCACTTTGGGGACACAGCCATGCCGTTCTCTCTTCTCGGATGTCCCTGTTTCCTTACAATGCTAAATTCTCAAAAATAAATGCCCCCAAAAGTTTATTTAGTGCCATAATCTGTCCCTTCCCAGCCATGCCCTTTCGATCCCTATTACCTTGACCTAGCACTCAATATTTTTCACATTCTATAATTTATTTACTAAGTGTACATTTATATTTATAATCTCTTCCTCTGCACTCACCTAAAATATGAACTATAGGAAGTCAGATAATTTTGTTCATTGAGAAATCTTTACGAACTAAAAGTAGAAGGCACTCTAGCATAAAATAAGCAGCATGTTCAATACATACTTGTTGAAGAATACATTCCAGCAGGAGATTTAGAATAGGACATCAGTGCTAAAATGTCTATAGTCAAAGTTTAAATTTATAGGAATACAACTACGAAATTCCAGAAGAAATATTGGTTTTTAAAGTATGTAAACTTTTATTGTATGAAATATCTTTTCCGATCTGTCATAAAGATGTGGAATCCTCATGCTAGAGTTGGTCTTTTGGGCTTGATGACAAAATAAGAAAGCTAGCTACCAAAAAGATCATACTGGATAATAAACTGAAATGTTAAAGGAACTTCCATACTATTTCATGATCATTATTTCATCTGATAAACTACAGTAATTATTACAGTGTAAGACAAACTCAAAGGAAAACTCAAAGCCCCACATTAATAATAGCTAAGAGAATAAGTATTACCCAATTTTATGAATAGAAATACTTGTTATATACTGATGACCACCCATTTGTGTTGACCAAATCCACCTTAACATTCCCCAAATCTTTACTAAGCTTTATACAGGCTTCACTGAGGTGGAAAGACTAGGTAGTAAAGTATTCTGAGTGAAACAATATAGTAGAAGAAAATTTGGAGTCCATCGAGGCCATGTTTGGAGCCTGAGAGTTTTAGAGATTAAAAAAATACGTCCCCAAGTGTAAGAACTTTCTTGAGTGCAGAATGAAGTAACAAGTTGGTTTTAGGTAGACTATGAGCAATTTTGGTATTGAATTGTAAAGTAGAAACTAAAAGTAATTTATTTCCATTCAGGTGAGTTCTAAAGGATTCTATGTTAATGGAGCACATCTTAATTCTAGGGAGCACTTAGTGACAGAGAACATGAAGTTTTGAGTAAAAATGAGTACCATGTAATGGCAGTTTAGCCACTTATTAGTTGAATTATTCTGAGGTAATCATTATTCTACCTATTAGCTTATCATCAAAAAGGATATAATTGGGGCTGGGGATGTGGCTCAGTGATAGAGCTCTTGCCTTACATGCACAAGGCCTTGGATTTGATCACCAGCACCACAAAACAAAACCAAAAACAAATGCAAAAAGAATATAGTAATAACCACCTCAGAAAGTTGTTTCAAGGACTACATGAGAAATGCGAATGCCAGGGTTTGAATAACTCCCCAGTAAATAATTAATTTAAATATTTTCTCAGTGACTTTGAATCTGCTACAGATTGATGAAATATAGGGTGTACTTTCTACTCCCAGAGATCTTCTGGGTTTACCGCAAGATAAATCAAACACAAGCGCCAGGAATTCATTTATGACTTAAACACATTGCTATGAATACCTAGTATTTTCTAGGTACTTTTGTAAGTTTGGGGATATTGCGATGATCCATAGAGACAAGGTTCTTGCCCTCACAAACCTTACATTCTAATGGGAAAAATGGGCAATATGTAAGTGTATGAATAGATTTTTAATTTTGATTATGACAAATTCTGCAAATAAAAATATGTTAGGAAAAGGAGATGGATACTGGTAACTAAAGACAAAGCAGGGAGAGACAAATGCGGAGGTTAGGGAAACCCTTTGAGGGATATTTGAGAAAGAAGGAAACAAATATGAGGCACGATCAAAATACACAGTGTGTGCTTAAATTTGTAAAAAGTCATAGTAGAAGACACATTGCCATTGATTCGCTTGAAAATACTTCCTCTTGCTTCAAAGACACTTATCTCATCGTTCTTGCCACTTTATGAAGCATCTCTGGAAGCCATTTTTTGCGTCTGTCTTTAGCTGCACTGTCTTGGCTGCCTCAATGTCCTGAATTGATTCCAAATGTTGATCCATCATGTGGGGAAGAGCCAGATGTCACCAAGTGTCAGAGGTCAGGTGAATAAGGTGGATGTGAGTATACTTCAGTGTTTATATTTGGCACAAAATGATATGTTTGATCAATGAGAGATGATCAGAACATATGGTCAACGTTGGAATACAAAGGTTTTACTGCAGTAGAAGACACATTGCCATTAATCTTCCTCAAAATACTCAAAATATATTCGCTCATTTCAAAAAAACCTATCCCATCATTTTTGGCAATGTGTCTTATATTGTAATACTTTTCATTTAGATATTCACTGTCTTTTGATCACTTTTTATATAAAGATCTATGGGAATGAGCACTTCATTTATAAGAAATGTTTAGGGTAAAAACTCTGAAATAGAGAAAACTTATAAGAAACAGAAGGAAGCCAGTAACAGTAAGTGTACTTTTTAAATCAGTAAGAAATAGTTGATTACATTAAATATTTGTGAAAATTTTTTCTAGTTGCTGCACACAACATTCATTAATTCAACATGAACTTTTCTGAGTGATTTCAATGTTGGCTCTTTGAAATTATAAAAAGTAAAAAAAAAATCTGTCCTTGCCTTTATTTTAATATTGATGAAAACACCATACTGAAGTCTCCCCAAATCCAGTGGCCTGATTTGTAATGGAGCTTTACTGTATTTGATAGAAAGGAAAGAAATCTAAAATCCAAGCACAATATTCTTTTGAAGGTAATATACACAGAGGTTTGTAAGAGGGCTTAAGAGATAATGGTTTTCATGTTTAAAGTTTTTAAGAAAAGCCCCCAAATCAATTTTGAATATTTTATAGCAAGAAAAAGTGTTAAAAGACAAACATAATTTAGTAGACCATATAAAAATGGCCGAATGAGAACATAGTAAAATGATAGCCTTCTCTAGTTGGTACACATTTATGTTTAGTTTTATATCTTTTCAATATTTTTATGTCCTTTGTATAAAGTTGAGAATTGAATGAAAATACTTACAGAAGTAAAGAAAAATCAAGATTATTAAAACACTAGAATCAAAAGTAAAAGAGTGAATATTCTCATTAGGATAATTTAATAACTTTGTGATATATACTTAAACAACAATTTAATACAATTGTTTAAGACAAAAGCCAATGGAACCAAAAATACAAACACGAAAAGGTATTAAAAGCATACTTAATGCTGGAAATTCTGAATGTTATACATACTTCAGAAAACAAGTTTATAGAGACTGACTGATCCATAGGAGCAGACCTAAGAATCCTGAATAGAGGTGATCATTCATTCAATAAGCATTTATTGAGTGAGCCAGACAGTTGGTGAAAACCATTAAGTTTGTACAGTCCTCTATATAACACATAAATGTCTATCATTCCATTTCATACTTGCTAGGGTCTTGTGAGATATACATTCTTACAAGAAATACAGATATGAATTAAGTAAACTCATATTGTTATTAATTATAAGTGTTGGAACTGAAATTCAGGTGCTTGGTTTTTCCACTCTTCTAACCTTCCTATTCATGTTTGCAAGGTTGATAAAAGGATATTTTACCTACAACCTTAATTTTAGTTAACAATCTACCTCCAAAGAAAGTGTTATGCTTGTGTCTAACACTTTGGATGTCCCCCCAAAATCTCATGCAGCCATAGGTGGGACATTTTTAGAGGTGGCTAGATCTAGGATGTCATACTGACTAATGGTGCAACACTAGGATTAAGAGTACTGGGGTTAAGGGTGTGAGTGCTACCCAATCTGGATAAGATATAAGGGACAGAAAGAGCTGTGACTGACTCTTGTTGCTCTGCCACCTTCTGCCTGCCATCACATATCCTCTGTGATGCTCACCTGCCATGTCACCCTGTCTTGGAGCCAGTCAATTATGCACTGAAACATCTACAAACTGCGAGCTAAATAAACCTTTCCTCTTTTAACTTTAGGTATCTCAGCAGTGAGAACAATAACTTAGGGAGTAAAAAGGCTGAGTACACTTTTAATTTTTTTTTTAAATTTTGTGGTATGGGGGATTGAGCCCAGGACCTTTGCACTGAGTTTTGTAATTTTTTTTAACTTTATGACAGATTCTCATTCAGTCTCATTCAGTTTTCCATCCTGGATTCAAGTATGCCATCCTCCTGCATTGGCCTCTCAAAATGCTGGGATTACAAGCATGTGTTACTGTGATGAATATCCTATAAAATACTTGGATCCAAGTGAGAAGTGGTACATACACAAAGGAGGAAGAGAACAAAACTGAAGACAAGAGGGGAGAGGGAGCGCTAATTTGGATAAATAATTCCATGGTAAGAAGTCAAAGCAAGATCATGAACGAGAAGATGAGAAAAATGGAGATAGGGCAATAAAACGCGTTAGGGAAATGTCCTTTATTGCCTATGTTTGATGCGTAGCTTTGGCTCTTTTATTTTTAGTTTGTAAGGATGTTTCTTAGAGAATAGCATGCTAATCACAGATATTTACTGCTGCATACACAACCATTTCCTCTAAATTTTGTGGCATCATCTTTAATCTACTTCCATAACTGTCATAAGCACATCCAAACTGCTAACTCTCTAACTTTATTCCTAGATCCAATTGCTGTAAGAACATATTTTAAGATGCCTACAGATATAACAATAAATATGAAAGATGCTGCATCCTCAGTCCTTTTTTTTTTTTTTTTACTGTACTGTTATGCATTTTATTTTGACACAGGGCCTCTAAATTGCTCAGGCTGAGCCGAAAGTTGACATCCTCCTGCCTCAGCCTCCCAGAATGAAGGAATCCCAGGCCTGGGCCATGACACCTGGCCCATGGTTTGGCTTTCACTGCTCTCAATAAACCATACTCAAGCTTTCTTACTATCCATAGCCTCTCCCACTCTTAATTAAAACAAATTTACATTTTTTCTTAAAAGTCAATATGCTTTTGTTTGAATATTACCCAGGCAAAAACAAAACTGTTGATTCTCTCTCTCTCTCTCTTCCTCTCTTCTATGTTTTGTCCATAGAAGACTTTAATGAAGTCTTCACTTTTAACTTATGTAATTAGGATCCAAAACATAATGTCATTCTTGATTCCTCTTTCCCTCATTCATGGAATGAAAACATATCACTATTTTCTGTCAATATATTTTTCCAAAATATATTCCACAGTCCATCTGAGGCAGGAGATCATGGTAGGACAAACTGACTGGAGAAATGGATGTGACTTATCCATCATACAGTTCCAGAATGTACACTCAGTATATTTCCCAAATCTCTGCATTCAGAACCAATCAGAGAGTGCTGTCTTCAAGTCTTCCTGGGAGAACTCGAGCAGGTGTTTGTCAGGATGGCCTAGACCTGATGTCAGCCTGAGGAGTGAGAGATATAAAAGACACCTGCCATTAAGCTCTTGCCCACTGTGCTCACTCTTTCACAGTGATCTGCTCTCACCCTGTAAAGTATAAAACCTCGCTACACTTTGCACTTGTCTTGATCAATTATTTAGGGCAGAAAGAACCTAAAAACCACCTCTAGAAGAAGATTCCAGCACCCAAAACCTAGTAACACAGGCCAGGGATATATCTCAGGTGTGCAGTGCCTGCCTGGTAAACATGAGGCCCTGAGTTGAATTCCTGGTTACGCACCCCCCCGCCTTCAAAAATTAGTTTTGGGCTGAGAATGTGGCTCAGTTGTAGAACTCTTGCCATGCATGCACAAGACCCTGGGTTCAATCCCCAGGAAACACACACACACACACACACACACACACACACACACACACACAAGTCTAGTAACACACCTAATTCTCATGCCTTATTAGAACTTCTCTGGTCTATCTCTGGTCTGAAAATTGATGGCTTTTGGTTCCCATCTCCTACCACAGATTTGCGCTTGCTTCTCTATAGCTCACAGAACAGAATGATCATTCAAAGGAAAATTAAGAGTCAGAATTTCTCTCCTGCTTAGACACCTCCAGAGACCACTGGTCATACTTAGAATAACATCCCTCCTCTTCCCTGCACTCTAGGAGATGCCAAATGACTGACCCTGGCTACTCTGTAGGTTTTATTAATTTCTTTCCACTGTCTTTCTCATGTGCTACCAGCTGTACTTTCTGTCTTGTGGACCTGCCAGGAATGTTCTAGTGCAGAGCTCTGACTGTTGTTTTTCCTCCAATGACAACAATTTCATCACAGATGTTCTTATGCTAAGCCTTGGCATTCAGATCGTCACTCACATGAAACTCCTTACAGAAGGCTTCTTTGACCATCACTTCTAAACCTGTCTTCATGACATTACTTCATTTTTTCCCTTTTAAAGCAAGTAATTACCCTTTATGATATTATCTTTCCAAAAATTTTTCTAAAGCCCTTTCAAGACTTAGAATTATTTATGTATGTGATTTATCTTTTGTCCATTTTTCCTCCCCACTTAAAGGTAAGCAAAGATTCTATTTACATTTTTTACTATTATGTCTACAGTTCCCAGAGCAGAGTCTGACACCAAAAAGATGCCAGGGAACATCTGAGAATTGATCTGGAAATGTCTAAATAATTGTCTTTGAAGCCCAAATTCATACTAAGTGTCATAAGGAATTGGTGAGCTGTGTCATAACAGTTCAAGCTCTGATCTTTACCTTCCCTTAGCACCATAAAATTTTAAAACTGGAATAATAGGGGAATTCTATGTATCATAGTATCAGAAGATTTGAGCATAAATTCTAGTTCTGCATTGGGTCAGGTGCCTAATCTAGGAAGTGAGAAATTCCTTCCTTACATGGCTATATTTTTTAGACCATGTGTAACACATTATGTCTATTTTTTCTTTCCTTTTTCCTTTCTTCCTTTTTCCTCCTCCTTTTTGATAAAGAAACTATTAAACCCATAGCCTGAAGGAAGAGGGAGAAATTGAGACATTTTTCATATATTATTTTTAAAAGATCTCCCCTTACAGCTTAAAAAAATCACACTAGTTTGAAAAGGGATCAGGGTCATCTGATCTCCTCTAAAAAATATTCAAATCTCCTCTATAATTTCTCAGTCACGTTACTGTCCAGCTTAAACTCTAATACCCTACAAGGGAAATTCTGCCTTCTAAATACTTTCTACCTCTCAAAGAACATTATAAATTAAGTATCATAGCTGTGTGAAATTGTAGCATCAGCTAATATTAAAGTTGGTTTGAACAGTACAATAAATTAATTAAATTGTCCATAGAGAGTTCCATTCACATGTAAACTTTAACTTCGAGTTTGTTCAATTTCCCTATCAAGACCTCTAAAGTTGTATTTTTATTGATATTTTCAAAATAAATTCCTACAACATCAAACCTATAAAAGGTTCATCACAGACCAAATACCTCTCTAACCTTCTAAGCATTCACAGTAAAAACTGTCTTTTTTATTTATATAAGTTTGGGAAAGATACAAATGTAATCATAACCCCCAACACACAATTTTATGGCAGTTTTCAGAACTCTTCACTATAAAAACTACTCAAACCTTCAATCATAAAAGTTCCCAATAAAATTTGTTTTAGATACTGGCAATAAAACATGCTTTGCTCTTCTCTTAACTCCAAATTTTGGAGCCACAGCTGTCCAAATGCCGAAGATATATTTCTTATCCCCCAGTCACACATTTCCCAAACTTTTAATCTCTCTCAATTGAAAAACATCGACTATTGTTATTTATTAACTATCACTAATATTTCATATTTAAGAAGTGCGTATTAATGGAAATAAAAGAAAAAATAGTTTATAGTCATAAAAATAACTAAGGCATTTTTTAAGCAACTGTACTTTTCTTTTAAAATAATATGCCCCTGCTTTCATCTAAAAAATTACTGCAATTTTTTTTAAACCCTGCATGTGTTTCATGATTAAAATTTGAAAGGTAGGAGAAAAATATGCCCATAAGCATATATGTGGCTAGCGTTGGACATTCTTCAGAAGGCAGATGGATCTTCGGCATTAAGGGCACTTTCAAGCTGATTCTGTGCAGTTCTGGACTCTCCAATCCCAGGTGAATGCTACCAAGGTCTTCAGCACTCAGGGCATCTGGAAGCCTTCTAGCTCTGGACTCCATTCCCTAACTTTACCCAGGGGTCCTTTCAGGCCTCTGAGATTGATACCATCTATTTCTCTAACTTCTGCTTCTCCAAGGAACCCCATGAAATATAACCCAGGTTTTCTCTCATAACATTAGCATACTTTTACTGCACAACTGGAAGTTGGTGGTATGTGGAAAAGACTTCACCCTTTACATGGATGTTGTTTCCTTGCATCAGTGAAGGAAGGTCACATGGAAACATGCAGGGGTTTGGGCACCACACTAATCTATGTTTGAACTTGGCAAGGCCACTGTCTAGCTATATAATCATGACAAGTGCAACTTTTCCAACTGATATTTTTCTTCAGTTGTGAAACTGGGACAGTTTTCCTTCCCTCTTTTCTGATTTCTTTGTCCCATTGCTAACTTCCCTCAAACTTTTTCAATGATACACTTGGTCTCTCTTTAAATAAACTTCCTGTCATAAGTCAGATTCAACAGAGGCAAATCTTGATACAAGGAGTCTTGTCCAGGTGACTTACTAAGGAAGAAGTCTTGAGAGAGACATTAGGAGGGTAGGTGACAAAGAACAGGAGGGTAAAGCTGGAGAACAAGAGTCTACTTTGTTCCGATTTGGCCTCACTGTTCTCCCAACAGAAGTCTGTAGAATAAATTTTACCTATGAGTTTGTCCTTGTAAGAGAGTTATCAGAAAAGATAAGATATCCAATATAAGATATTCATAATTGACATCTTTTTGGTATGTTTCAAAATTGTACGAGACAAATTTTTCCTGAAAATATTGTTTTTTCTTCCTTGAAATTCAAATTTAACTGGCCATCCTGTATTTGCATTATTAAATCTGGAAAAGCAATGTAGTCAATGTAGCTAGGCTCTCAAGAAAAGGACTGTGTAGGTGGGAGTTTGGCCACAAGAGAAGGGCAGTGGGGCACAAAGAACTGTCGAGTTAAGGGGGACCGGATGGAGCACCAGTCATTTGAATCAATTTTTTGTACTCTGTTTTCTTCACAGGAAACTCTTCCCACCTCCTTTCCATTAAGGAAACTGAGGCCAACACTGCAGAACTCATTTTTTTTGTGTGTGTCAGTGCCTTCTCTATGATAAAAAGGGGCTTTCTGCAGTTCTGCACCAAAAAGTTCTGTGCCTTTCCCATCTCATGCCCATTGATAGGTTCCTCAGAGCTGAAACCTCTCTTCTTTGAGTTCTGCCTGCCCGTCTGCCTACTGTCTTCCATGCCCCTGAAATTTTGCCTATTTATGTTCAAGGACTTTGTCCAGTTTACTGATATCTTTGGCATTCAGGCCTCAGGTTTCCTTGATTCCCAGTTCTATATGTGTCTTGCTCACAACTTTGTCAGTTAAGTTAGTTCAAAGTCCTGGGGTCACTTCTCCATTTCCACAGCATATTTTTGTGATTTCACTCTTAATTAATTGTCATTGGGAACTGCTCCATCCTGAAAATTTAATTGTATTAGTCTACATTGAAAATATTCTGATTCATTTGATTTTTGCTCTACTATCTCTACTACTTCAGGTCTTAGACCTAAAGGAAATCTCTCTCCAATCTGACTACCCTAGAAGACAGGTTAGTTATTTAGCCTATGGCAGTTAGTGAGAGAAAAATAGTCCAAGTGGTCAGCGGCCCTGACAGAAATTAAAATCATAATAGGCAGTGGAACTGAGACTGACCTGAACTTGAATGCAGTTTAATTTGCAATTGGTCATTTTAACCCAATGTGATAAATGACCTGTGTCTGGAAACTGGGCAAATGCATGCCTGGTGTATTTATAAAAGCTTTGGGACAGAGGCTCCATGTGACAACCTTCTTGTGACTCCTCCCAACAGGGAGCTTTTCTTTCTTCTCATTTCCAATAAACACTTTCTTGACTTCCTTTCTTTTGACCACAATTTCATTCTTTATGAGGCTATGGCTTAGTTATACAATTTGAGAGTTGGTTATTTCACTATTATTTATAAATTTATTTTTCTCATTACCACACATTGCATCTTTGTGTCAGTATTTATGAACATTCTCAATGGCTTCATTCCCTTTTATTAAATCGTTGCAAGAATATTAGTACAAATACCTTTCTCATCTGTCTTAGTTATTTTTTTCATTGCTGAGACAAAATACCCAACACCCAAATTTAAAGGAGGAAAGGTTTATTTAGCTCAAAGTTTGTAGAGGGTTCAGTTCATAATCAACTGACTCAAAGGCAGGGTGGGATGGCAGATTGGCATCATAGAGGAGAAACAGTTCAAGGCAGGCAGAAGGTAGAGAAGCAACAGGGTTCAACCACAACTCTTTCTATCCTTTTCACATTATCCAAGCTACTTAGGGTGGGCAATACTCACACCCTTAATCCTAGAACCCTTGGAACCTAAGCTGTCTTGGTTACTTTTCTCTTGTTGCTGGGACAAAATATCTGGCAACCAAAATTAAGGAAAGAAAGGTTTATTTAGCTCACAGTTTGTAGAGGTTTCAGTCTGTAATTAACTAGCTCCAAGGCAGAGTGGTATGGCACAGAAGCAACACTTCAGGGTGACAGAGTACAGCAAAAGCAGTAAAAGCAGCAAAAGCAGCAAAAGCAAAAGGGAGAAACAAGCCTCTTCCCCCCCCTTATATTGTAAGCAGGGTATCACACCCCAGGGCAAGTGTAGCACTCACACCATCTCCTTGCTTTCCTCTTGCACAGCATGAGGATGTTTATAAAGTAAGGACCAGGACTTCCAACTGAGTCACTTAGTTAAATTCTATACTTCTAAAGTTGACGCAATGTAGCTTCCATTACAATCCACCCCTTGTTAACCGGGCGACCAGATACATTTCTTTAAACCACTTTCCAGATACAAAGGCATGCTCATTCTTAACATTTCACAACTTGAACTTTATAGCACAGGTTTGACAATCCTTGAGAACCTGTATGAAGTCTATCAACATTATATTACATTAGAATCATAACATTTTGCCCTTGGCCCCCCAAAGACTCATGCACCTCCCTTTATGCAAAAGGCATTTAGTTCATCTGCAAGAGTTGCCAAAGTTCTAACAGCTTCAGCATTGCTGAGAAATCCAAATCCCAATTCTCCTCCGAGATGGAAGGCAAACTATTAGCTGTAAGCCCCTGTACAAATGAAAAGTTAAACACTTCAATGGCACAACATAAACAAGTTCATTTCAGAAGCTACCACTAGGGGAATACAAAAGATTAGGACCAAAGCAACTCCAAAATCCAGCAGGATGAAGAGCTTGCATGGCTTCAACCCTATGCACTTCCAGTGGTTATAGCTCTAGTGGCTTCTCTCTTGGGCTGGCTTTGTTCCCTCCTTGAAGGTTTCCTTAGATGATCCATTTCCTGGCTTTTCCAAACTTCTGGGGTCTCCACTACACCTTTGGATTTATACTCACAGCTTTGCACAATACCCTCTCAGGAATATACTGCTTGGCTTCCCAGGGTTTCTGAGATGGTGGAAGCCTTCTTAACCCTATAACTCTTGCATTCTTCATGCACCTAAACCAGTACCATGTGAATGATGCCCAGGTCTTCCAGCCTGAGCAGTATCCTCTCTCTTGGCTATAAGGGTTGAGTACCTGGATCACTGGACACTCTAAGTCCAATTCTGAGGAACAAATTTTCTATGCTGCTCCCATTCTGGAACATAGTGCTCTGCAGCTTTCTACTCAAAGCAAAGTCTTTCAAATTTGCAGTTTTGGGGTTGCAAAGGGTAGAGACTTGCTGCTTTTTGTGATGCCTCCAGGCCATCTTTTCTATTCTCTTGCTCCTTCTCAGCAATTGAGATTTCCTCAACTCTATCTTTGCAGTCCACAACTTTATTGGAGCTTCCTTTCTGGCCAAACTCACAATGTCTTAAGTCCTCCTGTTGGGCTCTTTGCTCTTGATTTACAACATAAATCTTGCTAAAAGCTCCCAACAATAGCCATACCACTGTCTCAACATTCAACTGCCTTGAAATTTCTTCTGCTAGATTAATTAGTTCACCACCCATAATTTTAGTTTCAGGCAAAGTCTCTGGACATGAGCAAAATACAGAAAAACTGTTTTGCCAAGCCATAACACACACCATCTAGAGTCCAGAACCCAATGCAGTCTTTTCTAGCAGAAACTTCTCAAGCCTGGTCTTTACTAACAGGATTTATATCAGACTTCTGGTCTTCTGAGTTCTGATCAGAATCTTCCATACAGAACAGCATAAGGTGTTCCAGCATTATTCTTTCAGGTGATATCTCCAAACCTTTCCAAACTCTTCCTATAAGCCATTCCCAAAAGCACTTGAACCACAAGTTCAGGTGCAGTCACAGCAACAACCTCACTTCTCTGGTACCAAATTGTGACTTGATTACTTTGCTCTTGTTGCTGTGACAAAATACTGGACACCCAAAATTAAGGAAAGAAAAGTTTTAGCTTACAATTTGTGGAAGTTTCAGTCCATAATCAGCTCACTCCACAGTATGGTGGCATGGAAGATGGGCATCACAGAGGAGAAACAGTTTATGGAAGGAGAAGGTAGCAAAGCAACAAGGGTTGATCCACAGCACTTTCTATCCCTTATACCTTATCCGGGCTACTTAGGGTGAGCAACACTCACACCCTGCATCCTAGCACTCTTGAGCCTAGGGTTGCACCATGCATCAATCCCAGCATCACACACTCTAGATCCAGCCATGTCTGAAAAAGCCCCACCTATGACCACACGAGGCTTTGGGGGGACATCTAGACACAAGCCATAGCATATTCTATATTTCTTGAATTTGATTGTTAAAAGGATTTGCGTGATATTATGTTTATTGAGGAAGGAAAATGGACACTAACAATCGCAGAATTCTATGGAAATTAACTATATTATCTATTACTATAACAACTCTAGTGAATAACATTACATACAAAGATGGTGTCATATTTTACAATTTTTCTTGAGAAATCATTAAGCATTTAATATGAAATAGTTGAGATTTCCAACAATTTCAAGAATATTAGAAGGTTTGTGATAACTTGAAAAGACTGGCAGAGAAACTGTTACCAGCCACTTAGATCCATGTACTTGAGTTCAATTACCACTCTGGTCATAGTCAAGCAGACAGAGGGACCCATGTGCCTCAAATCGTCATCTCAACATGCCCAGGTGTGTTAGGGTCTTCTATAGCAAGGAACAGTAGTACAGGGAATGTAATGAGACAATAGACATGTTCAGACTTATGTCTTTCCATGATTCAATCTCTTCTTCCTTTGACTAAGGAAATGAGATTGGACTTGTGCCTCTGGGGCCATTGTCTGCATATTTGCCCATTCCTTAAGGCTGAGGAGTGGGGAGGGTGGCAGTGTACTCCTTAGACCTGAGGAATTTTGGAGAAACCTCTTCTCTTTAAAGGAAAAAACAAATAACTTTTTAAGTTCCTTTTTGTAGTGTTCATTGCAGAACCACATAACCTAGAAATACCAGAAAAGTTAAGAAAATGGAAAACATGTCATAACTGCATAAAATATACTAGATCATAGGCTGTTTTATCATTTTCTGCCATAAAATATAAATGAGTCTAACACAAAATTTAAAATTTCTCAAAACTTATACACAAATAAAGAATGTAAGTGGCACCATTTGCAGGTCAGAGAAGTGTAAACAATTGTAAAGATCCAGTATTAATTCAAAGTTACATAAAATTAACTGTAGTACATACTGTATCGCTGTAATAGTCTCATAGTCATCTCCTGTTGTTACTGTGGTGACCTCGAGTGTCACAAGTGCCTAGGTAAAGTGTCATGTGATGTTGATCTCCTTGTGAGCAGTTGTCACTCCAGTAAATTGCATAGTTCAGTAAAATATGTTCTACCATGGTTCTCAGGTGCTTTTGCTATACATAATATGCACGATAAAAATATATGTTTTAACCAACTGTTATCACTATTTTAATAAGCAGCAGGCTATTATTAGTAGTTAAATTTTGGACAGTCAAAAGATACACATGAATTTTTGACTTTTTGTAGATTTATATCCTTAACTTCACTTTCCTGTTATTCAAGTGTCAGCTATGCTTAGTAGTTTATCATGCTACAGTGCAAATCTGAAATACTGTATTTTTTAAAAATTGTGAATCTACATTATTACATATTAAAAATAAATATAGAAAAATATAATTACTTTCTTTCAAAAGTAAGTTTAAGTTCAATGTCCATTTCTAAAAATCTTTCATTAATTTTGCATTTTTTTATGTTCTAAAAGAACAAAAGAAGAAGAAGTAAGGTGAAAGAATACAGCAAGTGCCACATCCGAGCTGCCAAGTGAAACTAAGTGAAAAGAAAAATTATCACATACATGTAAACATAGCAATGAAGTATTCAAGACATTTAGGTTTTTTTCTTGGAATTAATAATGATTTGAGGATCAATATCACTGTGAAATCAAATGTAAATTCATGCTTATCTAGAAAAAACTTACTAAGATGTTTTTTAGTGTCTTCTCAGTATATTATACTATCACTATTCAAAAGTAAGGGCAACTAAAAGATAAAACCACATCAAAATTACCCCCTAACAACAGTAAAATTGAAGTAAAGGTTAATGGTATTTTAAGCATTTTTCCCTTCCTTATGTTGTTTTATTGTGTAAGCCATTTAATAACCATGAAGATAGGTTAGCATTCATTTTAGCTTTTTTTTATACTTGTTTCAGGCATACTTAGACTAAAGTAGTTTAGCTAGTACACAAACTAAAAGGTAGTAAATCATAATACTTCTCTATTTAGAACTGGATTGTATCAGTCTTTTGTTTCCTAGGTTGCTGGATTACAGTAGCCTCAAAGGTATACATGTGTATGGCAGGCTCTGTGCACCTGAAGCCTGAGTTCCAGTGTAATTTTCTGCATTAGGGAAATAAGTCAAACTGAGAAAATTACTAGCACAAATAGCTGAAATGAAGTGGTCCAAAGGATAAATTCCAGATGTTCAAAGTTGAGCCTAAATTTTCAAGATGTGAGGGATTTTTCAGAATTAATAGTTATAACAACTCATAAAAATACTTTCCACAATTGATGGTTTATGGATTTAAGGATGTCAATACAAGAAACTGTAGGAGAATCCAGTGATTATCTCCATCTACCACATACCACACCAACACACATACAAACACGCGCACACACACACAAGTATGCATGCATACACACATGGATTAAATGAATTGGGCACTACTGATACATACATATCTCTGAGGCATATTAGGTAATACAGGATATTTGCATAAAGTTTAATAAACATGAAGTTCTGATAATTGAAAAGTGTATCTAAAAGTATTTTCCCTGTTGAGATTTATGAGATATCTAAAAATCTTTACTTAGTTTAGGGTAATGTTGCAAGATTTTATTATTTCCATTTACACCTCCATTCATTCCTTTAGTTAACAAATATTGGTGATATACTAACACATGCCAGGAATTCCACTGAGTGTACTGAAAAGAACTGTGCAAGTCACCAATGTTTCTTAGCATCCTGGAAATTTATACAGGATGAATGTCATGATCCAGATAGTGTGCAGTGTACGTGAGCAGAGAACTTTCTATACCCGAGGATTAGGAAAGGCTCATTTGACCAAATGACTCTTTACAAGAGACTGTGAGTGGCCAGGAGGTGACAAAGGGAGGGTAGAGAAAATCTAGAAAACAGAACAGCTTTTTCTTCCTGAAAGGATTTACTCTGAATTTAGCCTTCATTTTGATCCACCAGATACATTTACAGTGGTTGAAAATAAACAAAGATATATATATATGATAAAATCTATTACTCTCTATGGTCCTTTTGGTACTTTGCTTCTTGAAGTCAGACTCATTCATATGGGTCTGACTTGAAACAGATGGTGTGTAGCAGTGACTTAATGAGATAAATTCTCCTCCCCAAGTTAGGATTTGTGGCCGAGTCTTTATTAGTGAAAATATTTACTACAGAATAAAATCAGTTTCCTAGATCCTAGCTCTTCTTAAACTACTAACATTTTATGTTTTTGTTATCTAATATTAGAATTTATGATCTGGAATGCAGTTATATAATCAATCCAGCCAGTACTTATACTTCTTACGGTTTATCTTAAACAGAACTATTTTATAATTGCTTTTGTGCTTTCCCATTTGTTTTTTCTTGTAAAAGAATAAAAGACCAAGGATATTAACAAGCCAGCTGTTAGCACTTCTTTGATATTTCCCTGTGGCCTGCTCCATTAGAGGGGGCTAAGTTCTTAATATCAGTTGGATTTGTTAATTATTGGTAAATGGCGCTTTGTGAGTGTTGTATAATAGATTCATTCTGTGCATTTACTTTTACTGTGGCAATTTGGGGTTCTCTTGTCTTTAATAGGTTTGTTAAAAAATTCCTAAAAGCATAATCCAGTTTTTCAACTCTTTTAAATTAAAGAAAATTATACTTTCATTTAATTATACAGTTAAAACAGAAGTATTTTTTTTTCAAGAAATTACTTCAGATGGTTTTGGGTTACATTCTGTATACCTAAAACTATAGAAGAAAAAAATATAAAAGGCTATTGCATTTGTGACATAAACGCACACTTTTTTCAATTACTCATTTACTCAGGGTCTACTTTATATATCAGGTTTTGTGTTAGGCTTTATGGAAATGAAAGTAATGGTAGCGATGGGAAAAATATCACCCTAGAGACTCGTAAATAGCTGATCCTTTCAAATAAAGTTCAAGGGCATTTGGTATGGCATTTGCTTTTCTATAGGAGACAAAGACAAGCTCTAGTAAATTATGCCACAGACAGCCAACAAATACCTGATTCTATTCTCCTTGGTGGTAGCCCAACTCTGGGCTAGATCAATTTATGTCTTTACAGTCCCATCACAAGAGACACTCACAGAGAAACCAAAAGACATAGCTCTGTATGTTTAGCCCTCAGGCAGAGAGATAATAGGAATAATTTATTTCACTGGGAATATTTTTTAAAAGAAAAAATGTCCCTTGCTGAGTGTGCTCATTTTGAGAACACGTCTGGGATAAAACCTGTACTACAGGTCTGGTGGTACCTGCGGCATGGCACTCAGATCAGACATCTTGGAGCATTCAACTTCTCCCTTGTGGTAATCTTCATGAAGTATGTGACAGCTGGAAACAGAGACAGCAAAAGATAAAGAGTGAACTTAAGCTTCAGCTGCTTTTGGAATCTCTAAGACCAGGTTCCTAATTTTTCTGGAACAGACTCAGAGATTTACTCATACTTGTTACTGAAGCAGAAGCATAAATTACATGCAAACTGCTCCACTACTTGCCTAACTGATGACTGTTTTCTGGACTTGATTCCTAAAATCCTCTTTAGTATGCCCCAAGAACATCTGAGAAAAGTGACCACATCACTGATTTGAAGATTTACAGGGCAGTAGATTTCCCTCCACTTCTCTGCACATATAGGTCCATGGAGAACAACAAATGGCAATGATCCTCCCTCCTGGAGCCAGTGTAGTGGCAAGTGAAGCACAGGAAGATCCCCTGAGTCCCACATGGCCTTCAGCAGACATGTCCTAGCGAAGCAAAGTTAAAAATTGGTAATAAATTAATGAGAATGTGCCTCTGAGTGGCAATCATCCATCCATTTCATCTTAGAGCACCTTTTAATTATTTTTTACTAATGACAGAGTTTGGGGGTCATGATTTCAGAAAAGGAAAAAAAAACTTTTCAGCTTTCAAGGCAATAATGTGCAGTCTCTGCATCTTTCAAAATTGGAATAATCAATATATATTACTTATGATTCGTTCTTTTTAAAATTCTTGGCAGTGATGGTGTTTCACTGGGATGAAAAAAATACTAAGTTTGGTTTTTTCCACCTGAAAGAGACTGGTATTTGAGGCTGTTTACCATGTACAGATAGTAACGACAAGTACTATCCCCCTTACACCTTCTTTATGTTCAAAGGGTGCCTTCATAGAGCATGAAAGTCATAGGGACAGGGAAAAACAGAGCCTGGTTTTTCCATTTCCCGTCTTTCTGTTAACTGGGCGTATGCTTTATATAAGCAGAAAATCACTCAACTGTTCACTGGTGATCTTCACAGCTGACTAGTATCTCAAACATCTCTAAGAAGTTCTAAAATCCGCTTAGGGATTTGTCCAAGTGACATGTACTGGCAGTAGTTTTGCTTCTCAAGAACCATGGTGTGAAGGCACTGCGCACTTCCTCCCTTTCCTTCGTTACTACTCTCATGGTGACACCCTCCAACCAGCGTGACTTCCTGGGGCTACTTGGTATAGAATATAACAGTTTGGCAATTGTATTTAAGTGTATCTCAAAGAAAATGAAGACAATCAACATGAGTCAACAATCTGTCATCATTTTTATAGTCGACAAAACTAACCAAAGAATAGAGGGTGCAATCATCCCACAGAGAAGCAAAAAAACACAGTACAAGAGCCATTGTTCCAGAGATTTCTGCTGGACATCCATGGAAAACTCATATCTGCTGCTGGCCTGTCTTTTCCCTTCAACCCCCAAATCCATCTTATCTCTGGCCCTGTTGTTGAACTTCCATATTTAGAAATGGTGGAATGAGGAAAAAAAATCAAAGAAAAAGAGACAAGTATATTTTCTGGCAAGTTATGAGAAACTAAGAGCCTCATCACTTTTCAAATTACAGTTCTAATTCTATCTTGCTCTTTCTTATTCAATAAAAGAAGCAACTACAAACAGCTTTAGAAAGTGTATGATTAGAAAAATAATGTATATATTAGAAAAGACATATACACACATATGTAGGTAGGTAGTCTTTTATTAACTTGCAATAAAAGACACTTGCAAACTTTCCATCAGGACTGTTGATATCTGATCCATCATTTTTTAGAAATAATAATACTGTGAGAGTTTTTTAAAAGAATTTTAAATGGAAAGAAACTGTAGGGTTAACACTTTTTAAATATATCACAGGATATGTGTGCACCACTGTCTTTGGTGATTATTCTTGGCACAGCAAAATATTGATCCCAATCCAATATGAAGATTCCCTAGCAGAATAAAAATTAGAATTTAATATGGGCTTCAAACTCTTGATTCAACAAGCTGTCCATTGAGAGATTTACATAACTAAAATGCATCCATTGTCAACAGATTTTCATATGCTTCTCAATCTTCCTCTCTACAAAGCTTATCAAGGTCCAGCCCATCTTCCCATTTGCATCTCCTCTCAACATCAGTCTAATATTCAAAATCGATCATTGTACATCCCTCCAAGGTCTTTTCAAGCAATGTATCCTCACTTGAGTTAGAGTCAATTTTTCAGTGTTTTTTGAACAGACTACAGTATCTGTAAGAGAGCTTTCAAGAAACAAAAGAAAATACATTTAAACATATACACTCAATCTCAATTTTATAAAAATTTCTTTCCACTCGAAAAAGTAAAAGTTCATCCACATAAATACCAAGCTCAAGTTACTCTCTGCTTTACAGAACCAGAACATTTTATTACTACCAGTTCCTTTGAAATTTTGGAAAGATATTTCAATTTATTTATATATTTATATGTTTTAAAGAGATTTCCCCACTTCTTAATTTGGTGATTTTATTTTCTCAAGTCTTAGAGGTCTTCAGAAGAAAGCCACAAATTTAAGGTGATGTGAAATGGATATTAAATTGTTAGCTACCATTAGAAGGGCTGCCTGAGTTAATTACGTAGGGTTTAGCTTGGTTTGTAGTCGTATGTTGCTTTGGTTTTATCATTATTTGTATTACTCAGAAGAACAAAGAACACTCTCATTTGTTACTGTATGTTGTATCACAATCCTTTTGTCTTTTAGCCAATAGGTTGAAAGTAATAATTTTACTCCTGCAACCCAGAATTAAGAGGCAAAACCATGAGAAGATACAGCTCATATATGACTCTGCTTATTTAAGTTTCTATGAGTAAAATGTAGTTGACAACATGTTTTTATTCCATGCCTTGCCTGATATCTGTATCTTCAAAAGGGAATTTCTTCCCCTACTATAAGTTCCAAGGAGCTATTTTAACATTAGCAATCATTGCTAGTCTGCCTCTTACAGGACAAGAAGCTCAAGGATCTCGAAGTTTAAAGACTTTGTCTAAAGACTTAGTCGCTGTCTAATCAGCATCAGGAGAACTTATGAGAGAGGAGTCTCAAGAAAAAGTTATTGAAATTTGACCTGACACTGCCAAAATTCTCCTTTGTGGGTTTTTGTTAGGAATCATCAAACTCCATGCAGGGCACATTCATCACTATTTGTTAGTTGTGTCTCTGCTCGATGCCACAAGCTTCACTTCACCGGAGCATCTGCTCAGGCTCTATCCATGCACAAAGGATTATTTTCTACTTTGAGGTCACTAATTTTAAGATGCATCATTGTAGTATCGTGAAGATGCACCCTTTGACAGCTATCATGAGACTTGGTTTCTTTCCTATTTCTGCCAGTAACTGTCCAAGGACACTGAGAGTGTCTTTGTTTGACCTTTCTGAGCTTCGTTTGCTCATCTGCAAGATGTAGGCAGTGAGGAACACGCTATGTATGTACACACTCAAACGTCTCTGGCTTCCTGTATGTTCACAATAAAGGAAGGACTTTCTTTCTATTATCTTAATAGAATTTTAGGGTGAAACTGGACAATTGCTCATGAAGATTTAGAAAATCACTGGTTATTTATTATTCCAAATCTGGGGCTAGTTCTTCAAAATTGGAGAAATTCTCAAACATTGTAAAAGCATTTCTGAGTTTCATGTGATGCACCAGGAGATACACATCTGATATAATTCTCTAAGGGTACAAAATGTATTCTCTCCTTTTAATATTTATCTCTTTAAAATTCCAGACGTGCTAATTGTGATGTTTTGTGTTTAGTTGTGTGATTATGTCTTGCAATATCTCAACTGCCAAAAGTAGTACCTTTATTTTCTAAATATGGAAGTTAAATACAACAAATGAGGCAGCCTGTGGCCTCTTCCCATTCCCTGCTTCCTTTGACTCTCTGCAGAGTCTGGGGATTGTCCATGCCTTGTCACCATCGCCTTTTCATGTGGCTCTGCAATTCCCACTTCTTATTTCACTCGGCACATTGTCTTCTGGACGTTCGCTGCTCCTCCTCCTCTGAGTCTTTCCGCCAGGTTCCACTCCAAGTCCTCTATTACATGTTCATGTCCACTTGCATTCTCTTTGATTACATGCAGATAATTTTCAAATTTCTTTGTTTAAAAAATCTTTAGTGATTCTTCTTTACTTTCATGATCCAGTTTAAATTAATTAACAAAGGAATTAGAATGTCTTTTATAACCACTTCCTTTTCTCTCTACTACAGACACTGGGCTATCAAGACTTGCTTTACTAAGTAACATTCTCTAAACTGGCAAGGACAGGATGGTCAAACTTCACATTTCTTGTCCATGTAATTTACTTCTCTTAAAAATTCCCTTCTCCTTCCCTGTAACCAGTGTTAGAACGCTTTAGTCAGTTTTTTGAAGACCTACCTCAAAGTGTCTTTTCTTTTCCTGGCCTTAGTGGCCCAGTAAGCAGAACACATTGCACTTCTTGGCCTTCTGTGTATCCCCAACAATGATACTTACTATGCTATTTTAATAGTATATTTAGTAAACCTACTAATCTATATTGTGCCAAAGAAGCAAAGTAATTTTATTGGCGTTTGTTACTGTCCCTCCGAATTGACTTTGTTAAATAATTGTTCTTTAATCATGAATTAAATCTTAGGTAGATCTCACAGTTTCTTCCATCTTTTTTTCATGTTTGAAAAAGTTCAATGCCATTTAACTTAAATAAACTTTTACTCGGTTATCTACTGTGAAGCTCTCTTCTCTTCCAGCTTGGGTCTAGTCAGACTGGGAGACCTGGGAGCAACAGACCCTCTCTCTTTGCACCTTCTCCTCCTCAACCTCCTTCATTACACCCTTGCTGATGTTTCAGATCCATCCAGGTCAAGGTGGAGAGACTGGCTATGATAAACAAAGGAATAGCTTAGACACACTACTGATTTTAATCTGGCATTGTCCCTTGACCCTTAAGTGTTGCAGTGACAAGAAATAGCCTTTTTCTCTCATGGAGGGTTTTTGTAAGTAAATTGGAAACCGTTTGCTGTAGTAGCCATGGGCCATAAAAAACAAAAACAAAAACAAAAACAAAAACAAAAACAAAAACAAAAAAACCCACTACGGATTGGTGGCTTAAACAACATCTACTTTTTCAAAGTTCTAGGGGCTATGAGTCTGAAAGAAAGGTCAAGCCTGACATAATCAGTGCCCACTTTCATGGTCTCATCTAAACCAAAGATTTAGTCACCAAAAGCCATCACACTGAAGGGTAGTAGAACAACAGTATATGAATCCAGGGAACACCATTTGGTCAACTGCAATTCTGTCTGCTAAGCACTGTCCAAGAACACCCTAGGGAGGATACTTTCAGCTGGCTATTCAGAGTAGCCCTTCATCCTCTGGTCTTCTGACAGCCTACACCCCAAAAACTTTGTTGAGGGTAACTGGACTTCCCAGACAGGGATGAGTTCAAGTCTTGCCGTCTTGTGAGGTTCACTTTGTTCCTTGGAACAATTACATTCTCCTTCCATCAGTGGAAGCCCAGTTTCCTCCTACTGTGATCCTCTCTAGTCATCCTCTATGACACCCTGTCCCTATGGACAATCAGGTGAAATTCAGGTGCATCTCCTGTGTTCTGTATCCCCTCTTACTCCCATGGGGAGTACTCAGACTATAAGTTCAAAACCACATGATATAGAGACTGGGAAGATTCCAAGAAGAACTTGAGAAGGAAGAGGCTGGAGTAATATATGACGCATTAAGTATTCTCCTTCTAATATTTTTATACTTCCAATATTTAGTCATATACTCTGGGGACAATTCTGGTGGTAAATTATAATTGGCTTATTCAGGAAACTGAAACCAAACTCATGTGGCTGGAATGCAATTAGTAGAGAAGAGAATGAAATAATTGAGTGAGACAGGTAAGCAAGACTGAGAGCACAGAGTCTCGAGTATGTGGTAAAAAGCTGGTTTTATTCTCAAGGCAACAGACAGCAATTAGAGACAGGGGATCACAAGCAACATATGAGATTTACATTTTAAAAGTTCCTAGCTTTTTCCCTTCCCTCTTTCCCCCTTTTCCCTTCCCAATTACTTTTGCTCTTCGAGCTGTTTTTTACCCTTACATAGTATTTATTGTAGATTTTGGATCATATATACTTTTTCAGTTTCTTACACTAGGGAGACAATATAGTATTTACATATGTGGGTTTGATTTATCTCACTTATGAGTATGGTCCCAAGCCGTGTCCATTTACTTATAAAAGTCTAAATGCAATCTTTCTTGATAGCTGAGTAGCACTTCATTGTATAAAAGGAAAAGATATAAATCTGTATATATGTATATGTAAGATAACTAAAACAAACATACTGCTGAATGTATTAGTTGTTGAGAAAGAAAGGTTAATATTCATATGATTAGATCAATTTTACATGTCTGTATCTGTTAATGTAAACAACCATTTTTAAGATAACGATATGCAATATTGCAACCATTGTCAAGTGTCTATCATCCTGTTTTGTAAACCTATAATGCTACTGTTGTGGATTTGCCCTAGTCATTTGTTTGTCTCTTTTGCTTTTTGTCTTTCTTATATGTGTCTTTTTTTCTCTTAAATAAAAAAAATAAAAATAAAAAAATAAAAATTCCCAGCTAATAGATGGATAATCTATTATAGAGAGGACAGAATGAAAGCAAGGAGATAAGCATCCAGTTGCTAGTAAACCAGTGTGTGTTAAGGCTTAGAATGACAGCAGTGGAGAGGGGAAGGGAATGGACATGAGACATGGCGTGGAAGTAGGGCTGAGTTAAAGAGCCCGAATACAGAGGATCAGGGAAACAAAAGATGAAAAACTACTTCTAATTTGGAGGTGACATTAGAAAATGGAGGTGAATGCAACTGGCATTAACTAATCTGGAAAATCCTCAGCTAAGTGTAGAATTTTTTTTTTTTTGCTTTTGTTTTCTGATCTGTACCTGAAGGAGAAAATAGAGTTCTACTCAAATCACACTGAATTTGGGATAGTTATTAAAAATACAAATGAATGTGTCAAAAGGCAAGTCAAGAAGTACTTGAATTTGGAACTCAGTGGCCATGCCCAGGCATAGGCATAAGCACAGGATGAGAGTCCAGTAACTGAGTGAAAGCTCCTACAACAGAATATAAGAGGAGAGAGTGGGCAAGGAGCAGCATCTTGAGCAACTGAAACTAAGGTTGATCATGGGAGGTAGAGTTGGCAGAGAGACCAAGATTTAGGATCCACCTTAGTCAATAGTTTTTCAATACATATAAAATGTAGAGGCAATGAAGTTAAACTTGTTTCTCAACCAGTTCTCATTTTGGCTCTAAAGAGAAATCGAAAGTAGCAAGACCTAAGAGAAAGTTGTCCAATTTGTAACTCAATAGGCAATCGTTTAGAAATATTTTAAAGTGTAGGAGAATTTTCTAATATTGTTGATACTATGATGTTGGATCCATGTGTATGACTTATCCACAGCAGGCAATTACTAAATGTTAGCACTTGCGAACAGGTCACAAAAAATAAGCTATGTAAGCACAGACTTTCTTCATCTTTGTAGTGTGGAAACTGGGAAAGCTTATTTAACTTCTTTGGACTTCAATATTATTTATTTGTTAGATGAAGGTGGCTTATCTGGCAAATTAAACTAAGGGTTAAATCATTTGATAGATGTGAAAACCTTAAACAAGTGTCTATAACACAGTAGCACTAAATAAACGTTAGCTATGGGTATCATATGCAGTTATTTTCTTCTGAGAGAGTAAACCACCTATAGTATATCTAGATTCATGTAAAATTTTGTGACAGTTTTCTATATTCAAACATAAATTGAGTGTTAAATTCATGGCCCACTGGAGAGAACTACTTATGGACTAGGTAGGAAAAACATTTGCCCTACAATTCTTGCATTTACTAGAACTATTATTTTAGAAAAATCATTTGAGTCAGGGGACTCCTAGAGTCCCAATTACAGAGAAGGGCAATAGGGAGACTAAAATTTCTTAATGGTTTTCTCTAAATTTTATGAATGTTAAGTTTTCCTTCTCATTTGACATAATTTTCTTTTGAATCTACTAACAGATGGAATCACTGCAAAATGGGTTAGGATCTTCACTTAAATAAAATTTTTGCATAATTCTCATCATACCCAGACTTGAAAGGACTTAAGATCAGAGTGACTTTAAATTCTTTATATTTTTGTAGATTACAGATACCAAAGTTCCAAAATAACTGTTACTGTAAATCGGTCCAAATATCAGCTAGATGCAAGGTATTTAGAAAATTTCTTACTTTGGTTGAGTGTGCAGTGAAAATCTATTTTGTCTATCACTCATTTGCAAAGTATCTTTTACCACGATACACTCATTTTAAAAGTGATCTACTTTCAAAACTATTTAAAACTTCACATTTAGGTAGCTTTTTATCTTAAGTTTGGACACAAATTTTAATTTGGTGGAACATGTGTAAGTGTAATTACATGTGTCAACAGCTTAATAAGATCAAAACAATGCAATGAAAAATTTTGACTGTTACCACTTCTCCTTCTCTGTTTCAAATATGTCAAGAATATATTCAACCTCAGAAAGTAATTTTTGAAGTTTTGGCAATGCTGTGTGGCTATCTGATGCTGTACACACTCAGTCCCACAACCTTCTGGAGACCTTGTTTCTAAGTAGCTACAGACAGCAAAACTGTTTCCCCTCTCTTATTAGCAATGGGATCTTTTACCTAGAGATTTCAGAACAAAAGGTAAGAAAGACAGTTAATTATATCCCAGGCCTCACATGCAGAGTTAATGAATTTTAATGCACATCAATTAATAACTAATTGAGTTTTTGCCTGACTATAGATGGAGGTATGGAGTGATGAGAAAAGAGATGCCATTTTAACTACAATATAATGCTATGGCTTTGTGTTCCTTATTTTCTCTGTTTTTTAAGTCAAAATCAGAAGTAGTATATCTGTATTTTCTAAAGTGCATTGTGAAATTCAAAGGTTATGGGTAAGCAAGTATTTTTTGGTGCATAAGAGCTGTCTTTCCACATCAGGCAAATATAAACTCCTTATAGTTTTAAAAAGAGCAATGTTGTTTTAAAATGTTATTACATGATATATAGGCAAGGGGGAAATGCTATTATTTCTAATGCAAATATAGTACAGGAAAAGAAAAAAGAAAGAAAAGGGACAAAGGGAAGGAGGGAGGGAGGGAGGAAGATGAGAGGGAAGAAAGGAAAGAAAAAGAGACAGAAAGGAAGAAAGAGAAAGGGAAAGGAGAGAGAGAAAATAGGTCTTAGATGTTTAAAGGTCTTGGTTACATTTCTTGATGAGCAAAGGTGAAATAAGCCCAAGACTGAATCTTATGAGTCAAAATTCAGTTTCCTCTCAACAGAATATACAACTTCAAAATAACATGAAAAGAACAAAGACACTATCAATTTATAGTAAACCACTCTCTATGACATTGGCATAAGGATGGGCAAATACATCAATGGAAAGAATACACAGTGCAACAACAGACATGCATACGTGCTTGACTGACTTTTACAAAGTTTCTACATAATTCAATGAGAAAAGAAATTGACTTCTCAGTGATGCTAGAAACAAGTACACAAGTGTTTAGAAAAATAAAACCTGGATCTTGAGTCCTATATTGTACCATATACAAAAATTAATATGCAACCACTTAAACATAAATCTAAAACTGTAAAGTGCTCACAAGAAAAAATGAAGAAAGTATTTTTGATCTTTTAAAAGACACAAAATGAGAATCATAAATAAATGATTGGTTGGGCTTCATATAAACAAAAAAAGCTTGTCTTTATAGAAAGTTGCAATGCAAAACGTAAAAAGTGAGCCACGGCCAGGAAGAAAATATTTATAGTACAGCCAGTGGTAATGGCAAACACTTTTTGTCCCAGCACTCAAGAAGGCTGCGGCAGGAAGATCACAAGTCA
This sequence comes from Dasyprocta punctata, assembly GCA_004363535.1. NCBI lineage: Eukaryota > Metazoa > Chordata > Mammalia > Rodentia > Dasyproctidae > Dasyprocta > Dasyprocta punctata. The sequence goes on along the minus strand of RJWM01003903.1, from coordinate 78,908 downwards.
AACCTAATCTTGGCAACCTAGTGATTTAGCAAGCTCCCTCCCCCTACAAATATATATTATGTCATATATATAATATGATACACTATGTAATTATAATTATAAAATAAAATCAGGATGTAGCTCAGTGTGAAGAAAAATTGGGTTCAAAAAAATTGAACGTAGCTATATGACAAAGAACTTTTATCCCAAATCTGGAATGATCTCCTACAATCAATAAGAAATAGACAAAGAGCTCAAATAATATTTAAAACTCGTGCATATAGTCCTGTCATTACATGTATGCAATATATAAATGACTAAGGCACATTAAAAATGCTTATTAGTCATCAGATAAGTGAAACTTAAAACTATGATGAGGTAACACTTACCCTCACTAAAATTAGTATACTAAAAATATTGGTAAGTGTAGTATTGATAAAACTGAAAAATACTGAAAAACTCTGAGAAAAACAGTAGTACAAGCAGATCTCACCCATACAAAAAATAAGTAAGCATGTCTTGTCAAGCCACCTTGACCTTTTCTTGATTGTGTCATCTAACATGATGTTTAGAGCAGAAGCTTCATAGATAGAAAGCAACTAAACTGTGCTTGCTTGGATCAAACATCACCAAATGCCACAAAAGTGGATAAGAAGAGTCAGTTAATTTTTTTAATATATCAATAAAGACTAAATAGCTTTTGATAAGAGAGTATAAAACTGTTCACTGTTGCATATATGGGGATTCTGCACCCTCTGTCATATTTTTCCTCGGTGAACTATACCAGATATTCACAGAGAAGACTGTTCAGAATGTTAAGAAAATTTCCCCCATGGCCCTCGCTGGGGGAGAGAAACTAGGCTACAGCCAAAATCTGCATTCCAAGTCATCTCTCCCAAATCCCCAGGACAAGAGAGTCTGCACAGAAAAGCACCACAAAGTCTTGCCTTACGGCACAGCCTTAAATACATTAGAGAAAGAGAACATGGAGAAAGTAAGGTTCTCCCTTGTGGCTGGGCCAGGAAAGTGTGCTAGGCAAAGCACTGCACTCCAGTCCTCAGGTTCCCTCACCTAAAATGGATGCAGTTGGTGAGTTGTAGTCTCTCTGGGAAGTAAAAATTGAGGAACCCACCGTTACCCCAAACCCCCCAAACTACAATAGAGGAATCTGAAATCCAGGCAACACATTCCAACACAGCCCAACTCCTGAATATGTTAGCACAAACCTCCCCACCAAAAGCCCACCCTAGACAGAGACATATATGCAAGCATGACATATGGTTTATTTCAGTTTCCATATATGAGATCTTCAATTCTTGGCAACAACTAATCACAAAGAAGATGAAAATGTGAAAAAACAAAAGGTTTAAAATGACACAGCAATCATCTGAACCAGACTCATGTGATATGTTAGAAATATCAAACATTTCAAGTAATCATAATTAATATATTTAAAACTCATACATAAGAAAAGGAAGAGCATAACAAGATCAGAGAGATATTTTCATCACAGAAATGGAAACCGAGTCAAATGGAAATGCTAAGGAAAAAAGAAAAACAGGAAGTGAGAGAAAGACTGCCTCAGTACATTCTATTCAGCTGAGGAAAGAATCAGCTAACTTAAAGGTAGGCAATAAGAATTTCCTAATCTGAACCAAACGAAGATAAAAGTTCAGAAAAAGACAAAGACTCAAAAGCTATGGGACAATATCAAACAGTCTAGTACATGATAAAACAGAATTTTAGAAGAAGGAAAAGAATGAGGCAGAAATATTAATTGAAAAAATATAGCTAAGAATTTTCCAGTAAGTTTTAGAAAAAAAATCATACCATGAACTTGAGAACTTCAGGTGAGGATGCCAAAGACAGAGAAAAGTTTGCAACTACAGAAAAACGGCATATCAACACAGAACAAGGATGAGAATTATTGCATACACTCACCAGAAGCCATTCCAAAGTACACAGTGCAGAGATGTCTTTCAAGCACTGGAAAGAAAAATATTGTTCAGTCCAGTTCTGTACTAGTAGATTATCCTGTAGAAGTTAAAGACAAATAAAAAAATTTTAGTCAAAGGAATGAGTTTATTTTATGATTGAAATATAGAAATACTACAGAAGGAATGTGATATACTAAATTTGAATTTATAGAAAGTTATGAAAAGTACTGGGAAAGGAATACATTATTAATTTTAAAATTGTATTACCCCAATAACTTGAGGAAATCTAGTAGTAACAATGCAGTCTGCAGGTAGAATGTGTAAAGGTAAAAAAAAGCAGTTTTACAAAATATGAGAGCAAGGTATTGGTAATACAGTTATAAAATATCCCTATTATATACAAACTACTATAAAGTTTGAGTATAAACTTCTAGGATAAGAACTGATTTTTGGAAAATGTATGAATAATAACTCTAGGGAAGATAAAAATAAAATAGTGAAAAACACCTAATTCCAGAAATGCCAAAAGTAAAAGATTAAAAACTAAGAACAAATGAAACTAAGAACAAACATCTAGCAAGATAGTATATTTTCATCAAGCCATATCAATAATCACTTTAAATATGAATAGGGCAAACATACAAGTTAAAAAACAGACACTGTCAGATTGGATAAAGTGAAAAACTATGACTCAGAGTGTGACATCGATGAACAGCAGATTAAGAGGTCCCAGTCCTTCTTTCTCTCACTAAAACAGCAATTTAATAATTACCTGTGAACAAAATAACTACAGAGGAAATCTGGGTTACAGTGAAGAAGCTGTAGAAACCCATTAGGGTACAAAAAGCAAAAATGGCAACAGGAAAAAGAACAGGAAGCATTTTACAGGAACAAACCCATCCTATAGCCCACCACCGTCCAGCACAAGGAGAGAGCCTTTGGGTCATGACCTTCCTCCTCAAGTGAGTGGAGAGCAAGGTCCACATGAGGTTTTGCCCTCATGGAGCCCAGGAACCCTCCTCATCTCTGTGTCCACATGCAGTTTGGAAACGGAAGACCTCCACAGCTTTCACAATAGTGGTCACTGTTGGCACTTCCCCATGTTGGCAATGATGTCACCCCCAGAGCAGAAGCCAGCTCTGTTCCCCACCAAAGATAGACATGCCATTTCCCCCCAACCCCCAGGCATCTAGGAGTACCACTACACACACACACACACACACACACACACACACACACACACACACACATTTTAAGCCCTGGTGCTGACCCACAGCATAGCACATGTAGCTACGCCACAGTGTTAAGAAGGACTTCCTTCACTTCCTTCAGAGATGGACAGGACTGTAGAAAGATACCAGCAAACTTCAAAGATCCCAGCAGCAGTTTCTGCCACCACAGACATGGAAGCCTTTGTTCTGCAGGATCTTTGCCGTCTTCACCAACATGACCTTGGTTGATGGAGTGACACATACTCTACATCACCATGCACTGCCTCTGAGTCCTGAGCTTCTGCCCCTCCCAGCCAGTCGTCTCATACTCACTGTCATGGATTAAAAACTGGTGGTCAATTTAACACCAGCTGAATTAAACTGCTATGGTGCTGATTGTAGATAGCCCACCTGAGGAAACTTGCCAGCATAAATAGAGATGCGGCAAAGAAGAGTAAGGCTTTGTGGGTTCTCTTAAGTGTTGCTATTTCAAGCCATTGGTTCTCCTGGAGGAGCTTCTCATGCTGGCTTCCCCAATATGGATTTGGTCATTATTGTTGGAGGAGCTTGGGACCTAGTTGCTGATGGTGGCTGCAGTTCACTTTGGGGAAGCTCTGCTCTTTACATTGAGCATCACTTCATGGCTCTGGAGGGGAAAATATATGCTATTTAATCTCTAGAAGAAGGTTGTCATGCGGCCTTCCTGACCTGTACTTGACGGTTCTCATCGTCGGAGGAGCTCGGGACCTCATTGTTGCTGAGGATGGCTGTGGTACTTTTCAGGGCAGCCCTAGTTCTTATTTTGAGCATGACTTCTCAGCTCCAGTATAGATCCCTCAACCTACTGGCACAGCTCCTTCACCCTGCTGGCATAGACTTTCTAGCTTCCACTGCTGACCTTTGGGCTTTCTCAGTGCAGATGAATGAAATAGACTGGCCTAAGTCCTTGTCGTGGGCTCCTAGACCTCCAGATGGATTTGTGGGAGGCATTGTCATGGGCTCTGGGTCTTCAGCTGGACTTATGTAGGACATCACTGGGAGATCCAGCCCCATTTGCTGAATATTCTGGGTCTTGAGTGCTGTGGACAGATTTTCATGCACTTTTCTTGCGTTTCACTCTGGGTGACCATCATAAAACAGTATTTTAAATTCTGTATCCTGTATGTAGTTGTTCTCCCTGTAACACCTGACTACAACACCCACTGTGGAGGAAGATCTTTCATCCCTGAAGCCAGACTCTAAAGTCTGAAAAGGGTGAGTTTTTTCCCTTCAATTAAACAGAAATCAATTTATGGCTATAAACAACACAGGATACTACCACAGGAAGACAACACACTTTAAATGGAGATGCATAAATTGTCAAAGATTTCTAATTTATTATTTTACAAGAGCTCAGCAAGCTGCAAAAGAACAGATAGACAAAGTAATGAAATTGGGAAAATAATACAGGAATGAAATGACTAGTTCAGCAGAGACACCAAAGTTATTTAAAAGAATCAAGAAGCTGGGCATGATGACACACATCTGTAATCCCAGTACCCTGAGAAGCCTGGAAAGAATATTGTAAGTTCATGCCCATCCTGGGACACTTGGTGAGTTAGCAAAGCCCTGTCTTGAAAGAAAGGAAGAGAGAGAGACAGAGAGAGACATAGAGAGACAGAGAGACAGAGATAGAGGCAGAGACAGAGTCAGAGACAGAGACAGACAGAAAGAGAGAGAAAGAGGCTGAGAGAAGCAGTTCGGTGCCAAAGTCCTAGGTTTACAGTACCCCTTTCCCCCTAAAAAGGAAAAGAAATTGTGGAGCAAGCTGTAAAATGCGATAAATAAAATTAAAAGTGCAATAGAAAGTATGGAGAGCCTCAAAAATAGAATCAATCAAGCAGAAGAACCTGCAATTTAGAAGATAGGTCACTTGAAATCCTCCAGTCAGAGAAGAAAATGGGAAAATTCACAAATACATGGAAGGTGGACAACACAATCTTTAATGACCACTGCATCAAAGGAGAAATCAAGAAACAATTCAAAAGTTTCTTTGGACAAATGAAAGTGGAAACAACACACCAAATTTTACAGATATGTCAAAAACAGTCATCACAAGAAAGCATACAGACATAAGTCCCTACTTGAAAAAAGACAAAAGATCTAAAATAATCTAGTTTTACATCTCAAGAAACTAGAAAGACAAACTCAGCCCAAAGTTAACAATGGAGCAAAGATAATAAAGATTGGAGCAAAAATAAATAAGGAATGGGAAAACAGTAAGAAAAAAATCAGCAAAATGAAAAATTGATTGTTTGAAAAGATCAACAAGTAAAATCTTGAGCTTGAATAACCAAGAGAAAGAAAAAAAGAGAGATGAGGCAAGCAAATAAAACAGAAATGAAAGAGGGGACATCACAATTGATGTCTCAGAGCAAAAAGGATCATAAGTGATTTTTACAAAAAGTTACATCCAATAAATTTGGCAACCTAGAAGTAATGGATAAATTTCTAGAAATCAAAATCAAATAAAAAGAAATAGAGTCCCTGAAAGATCAATACCAAACACAAGAGATTGTACTGGTAGTCAAAAACCTCTCACCAAAGAAAGACCCAGGGCCTGATAATAGCTTCTTGTCAAAATTTTACCAAACATTCAAAGAATTGTTACCAAAGTTTTTTTTTGTTTTTGTTTGTGTTTTTTCTTTCTTTCTTTTTTTTTTTTAAGGCATCAGGGATCAAACTCACAACCTCACACCTTCCAGACAGGTGCTTAAGCCACTGAGCCAAACTCTCAGCCCTAATTTTTTGAGGCAGGGTTGCACTATGTAGCTCAGGCCGGCCTTGTGCTCAAGTTGTAGCCCAAACCAGTTTGGAACTCACAACACTCCTCCTACCTCAGCCTCCTGAGTGCTGGGATTAAAGGCATGCGCCACCACATTGGGCCAAAACTCTTTAAAATACTCAAAAAAAGAAGGGAGAGCACTTTCAAATTCGTGTTATTTGGTTAACATCACTCTGCTACCAAAACCAGACCAAAAGGAAAAAAAAATTAAAGACTAAAATTTTGAAGAATATATACTCAAAAGTTCTTAATAAAATACTACTGAACCAAATTCAACAACGCAATTAAGCATAGGAAACTGTGACAACGTGAAGTTTATCATTGGGAAACAAGGATGATTCAACATATGCAAATCAATCAATATGATATATCACATTAATAAAACTAAATAGAAAATTCACATCAACTTATTCCTATATGCAGAAAAAATATTCAGTAGAATTCAATGCTAATCCATGATTAAATTTCTCAGTAAAATAGGATTAGGAGGGACATACCTGAACACAATGTAGGTCACAAATGAAAGAATCACAACATAACCAATGGAAAGCACCAAAAAACTTGCCCTCTGAGATATGGTAAAATGCAACGATGCCTACTCTTGCCATTCTTTTCAACATACCACAGGAAATCCTAAGAAAAATAATCAAGACAAGACAAGACCCGATCCTAAATCAAAAAGGACAAAGCAAAATTATCTTTTTGCTGACACAATGATCATATGTAGAAAAAATCTTTTAGAACTAATAATAAATTCATTATATTGCAGGACACGAAATCATCATACAGAATTTAACACCATTTCTACAAAGAACTGTCTGAAAAGGAAATAAAGTCAATCCCTTTTGCAATCTCAAAAAATAAAACAAAATAAAACACTAGTAGTACCAAAGTGGTGAAAGATTTCCTCTCTGAAATTATGAATATTGGTGAATGAAATTTTAAAAAACAGAGATAAATGGAAATATAGTCCATGTTCATGAAATAAAATAACGTTGTGAAAATGTCAATATTACCCAAAGTGCAATTTCCTACCAAATTCTTAATAGCATTCTTTATAGAAATAAACAAAGAAACTCCTAAAATTCAAATGAAACCACAACAAACCCTAAACAGCCAAAGCAGTCTTGAGCAATAAGAGCAAAGCTGACAGCATCACACATTCTGACTTAAAAATGTACTACAATGCTACAATAATCAAAGTAGTCAGACATGTAGATCAATGGTACAAAACATAAAGCATAGAAATAAATCCATGTACCTAGGATCAGCTGATATTTATTCAGAGTACTAAGACTATAAAATGGAGATGGATTTTTTCAATAATTGGTGTTGGAAAAATTGCATATCCAAATAAAGAAAAAAGAAATCAGAACCCTTACTCAAATCATATATAAAAACTAATTCAAACTGTATTAAAAAGATTAAGTGTAAGACCAGAAACAATAAAACAGTTAGAAGCAAAAATAAGGAAATCGATTCTGGACATTGATTTGAACAATCATTTAGTCTGGATATGATCCCCAAAGTACAGGAAACAAAAGCAAAAATAGACAAATACCTTGCAGTACTGCATCAAACTAAAAAACATCTACATCACAAAGGAAACAATGATCAGAGTGAGAAAGCAAACTAATCTAAATATTGGGAGACAGAATTTGAAAACCCTGTCTCATATAGGAGGTTACCACCAAAAATATATAAGGACCACATACAAATCAATAACAAAAAAAGAAATACAAAGGATCTTAATAGACATATACGGTAAGAAAACACAAATCACCCATTAAAAATGTGTTCAACATCACTAATCATCAGGAAAATATAATGTGAGGTATTACTTCACACCTGCTAGAGTGGCTAATTAAAATGAAGATAGCAAGTGCTAGTGAGGATATGGAGAAAAGAAAACCACTCTTGCATACCATCCGTGGAATTATAAATTAGTGCAAACCTTATGGAAAACTATATGATTATTCCTTAAAATTATAAACAGAACTACCTTATACCTCACTTCTGTATATGTCGAAGGAAATAAAATCAGTATCTTGAAGAAATGCCTGAGCTCCCATGTTCATTACTGCATTTTTCCCAATAACCAAGACCTATCTAGATTGGACGCAACCTATGTGTCAGCTGATGAATGGACTAGGAATGTGGTGCATGCACATAGCTGAATATTAACCTTAAAAAAGAAGAGACTCTTCACATTTGTGTCAGCATGGATGAACCTGGGGGACTTTATCCCAAGAGGAATGATGTAAACACAGAAAGACAATTACTACATGTATTAACAAGGGTCTCCAGAGTTTGGAACCTGTATAAGGTATATAATAGGAAATTTATTAGATTTTCCTCACAGTCAGAGGCTGCAAAATCCCAGTGTCCTTCTGCAGGCTGGAGAGCTTGGAAAATCAGAAACTACTCAGTCTAAAGAAACTGGGAGCCTCACAGAGGGACTAATGATGCAGCTCCAGTCTAAGGGTAAAGGCCTAAAACTTCCCTGGATAGCCTCTGGTGTGAGTCTTCATTCACAGGATGAAGAAACTGGAATCTGATCTCCACAGAGGAGAAAAGCAGCAGGAAAGAAAAATGTATCCGCTCAAGAAAGGCTGAGTGTGCAAGCACAGGGTGCCCCCGTCTTCCACTTCTCCTTCCATCTTCAGCCTAGTGAATGGTGCCACCCATGCTCACGAGGGAGCCTAACCCACTCAGCCAGCTGATTGGCATGCCGACCTTCCCTGGAAACATCCTCACAGACGTATCAGGAGTGGTGCTTTACCAACAGTTTAGGCATTTTTCTGTCCCATCGCATTGGCACTGCATGAGTTTTCTTCCACATGGAATCTAAAATAGTCGAACAAGAAGTAGAAGGAATAGAAGGTCTAATTGTGGTTGCCATAGCTGGGGTGGGGAAATGAGATGCTGCTCAAGGTTACAAAGTCCAGTTATGCAAGATGGATAATTTCTGAATGCTCACTCTAGACTAACCGGAATATAGTTAACAGTTCTCTATTATTACCTTAAAATTAGACCTTACATGTTCTCAGCACAAAGAGAAGGAAAGAAGGCCGAGGATATAGCTCAGTGACACAGCACCTGCCTGGCAAGTGCGAGGTCTTGAGTATGATTCCTAGTATCAAAAAAAAAAAAAGTTGGTTTCAAATTAAAAGGAAGAGAGAGAGAGAAAGAAAAATGGTAAACCCGAAGTGATTATTCTACTGTAATATAGGAATATAAAAACATTAATTGGTACACTTAAATACATGTAATTTTATTTTTCATTTATACTTCACAGTAAAGATGAAATAAAGTGTAGTAGGCACATGCAGAGACAGAGGAAGAGAGAAATAGAGGGTTAGAGAAAGAGAAGAAGAAGGATGAGGATGAGAAGGATGAGCGGGAAGAGGAGGAGGAGGAAGGATAAAGTAACAATGAACCGCCACTTCAAAAAGAAGCTGTGAAAACAACAACAAAAAAAAATGCATTAAATGATCATGGATTTTAAAAAGAACAAAAATGGTTTTTGCTATAAAATGATAGTATATGGGTCAGGAATTTAGCTCATTGGTCTGGCAAGCACGAGGTCGTGAGTTCAATCCCCGGTACCAAAAATTAAAAAAAAAATTAAAAATTACAAATAAATAAAAACATAAAAAATAAAATGATAGTATAGTTAGAACAACTCATATAAAGATAATACTTTGGAAAGCAATATTCCATCAGTGTTAAATTCTCTATATATGCTTGTTCTTAGCAAATGCACATTGAACTTGGGGAAAAGGGACCCAAAAAACCAATCATCCAGCTATTTGTTTTTACATGAAACCCACTTCAAAATTATAAGGACATTAAATTAAATTTTATTTTATTTTCCTGTGCATCAGATCAAACTGGCTAATGATTATTTAGATCAACAGGGTCGATCTGATGGGGAAAAAATTATGTCATCAACTGCAAGAGATTAAATTTTAAAGAATGCAAAAATGTTCCAGGTGAGAACTAATAATAAAAACTGCCTTAACTTTACTACCTACAGCTAAAGTAGACTTCGAAACAAGAATATTATAGAAATAAAACAGAAAATTATAAAATAATAAATAACCATTTATAAGAAGACCCAGTACACTGTTTATATACCTAACAGAGCTTCAAAATACATGAGATAAAACTGATAGATCTAACAAAAACTGATAGATCTATAACTGTAGTTGGAGACTCTGACATTTCTTTCTCAGTAATTAGCAGAAAAAGTAGGCCAAACATTAATAAGTCTAGAAATGACTTGCAATGCTATCAAATGGCCTAACCTCATTGACATTAGGTCCAACTAATGCAGCAGGATATAAATTCTTTTTGATCTTCAGTAAGACAGGTAATATTGTATACTATAAATCAAACCTTACAATTTACAGAACAACAGAAATAGCGTAGCATATAGTATAAGATTGCAAGAGAATCTTATGTAAGCCATAAGTCAACAGAAAGTTTATCTGGAAAAAAGTTTCAATATTTGGAAACTGAGCAATACACTTCTAAAACTACTGAAAACACAAAATGTTAGCAAAAGTGTGGAGCAGGTGGATTCTGCCTACACCGATGCTGAGAGCGTGAACTGACAAGATTTAGAAAGCCCCTTGGTAGTCTCTAGAACATCCACTTTGTGGTGAGCTACAATGTCAATTTCTAGCAATTATCAAATGAAATTAAACCACGAATCTACATAAAACCTGTAAAAATATTTTTATTGCAGCTTGACTAATAATAGTTCAAACTGGAAAAAGTCCAAATGTATCTCAAAGGAGGGGGGAAATGTGTTGTATATACATGAAATGTAATTTTACTAAGTACTTTTTAAAAAAAAAGGACCTACAGATTTCATGCCAGTAGATTTTAACAATCCCCCAAATATCTGAAAATGTAAAAGAAAAAGAAAAAAGAAAAACAGCCATCAATAAATGCATTCTGAATAATTCCACTTATTTATAGTTTGAGAACATAGCGAACTATTATAGAGTGCAGGAAATGAAAGTAGTATTTGCCTTTGGGCTGTAGACCTGCAAATGAGATTGAGGTAGCTTTCTTAGTCATGGCAGTGCTCTTTATCTTGCGTGGGATGTCAATGATATTTTTGCGTGAAATTGTCCATACTCATCCAAATATACATTTCAAATCTATGAAACTTCAAATCTATAACTCTATGAAGTTTTGCCTCATGTAAAAAAATTGTTAAAATTTTCCTTAGAGGACAATCTTACTACATTAGCAAATATTTTGGAATACAAAGATGAATTCATAATAATATATACAAAAATACTTCAAAGGTAACTGAAAATAAATAGTTAAATGTGCTTATTTACTTTTTGCAGTGGTGGAGAGACAAACCACGTCGTCACATAAACTGGGCATATGATCTACCACTGAGCTACACACTCAGCCCCAAACTTGCTAGTTTAGAATTTTCAAGCAATAAACAAAAATATAATATAATGTCCTGTACATTTGAATAGCTCATCTTCATTCAGTGCTATGACCCATATTCTTTATCATAATTAATCAAACTTTACTTGAGTGTAAAGATACCTATAAGCGCAGCTCACACAAATTTACTTGTCCTTTTAAATTTTTATTAATTTTTTTATTAGTATATGCTTGTGATACATGATTATTAAATTTATCTTGGGGAATATATATATATATATATATATATATATATATATATATTGCATCTTAATCATGTTTATTTCCCATCCCCTCCTCTCTGGCTCACCACCCCTATTCCCACATCCTCTTCCCAATTCTACATCTGCTCAGTTTTAAAGGAAATTTCATATATATATATATATATATATATATATATATATATATTTTGAATCTATTTTTTAAATGAGTGATTTTATGATTGCCAATATTTATTCTTGAAGCAGATTTTTTTCCATAGGATTGTTTTTTAATGAGGCATTGCATGAGTGATGCTAATTGTCATTTTTGGAATTCCTTTTTTCCTTTTGATTGTTCATTTGATCACAAGAAGTCTCATAATTTTCTTCTTGCAGGATTTGATAGGGCACTGCTTCATGTATTAAAATGGAAGACTGCCCCAAGTGCAGCGTGTCTTTGCTTCTTGGCTCGCTTCCCATGCAGAGAAATAAGTGTTCATAATTATCTGAAGAAGAGTGTTTGCATATTACTCCTTAAGCATATAATTATCTCCTATATTTTGGGAAGCATTTTATGTGTAGGCCTACAGCACACTATGTTTTCTTTAAAAGGCAAAGTAGCTAAAAATGAATGTGTGGAAAATGTGACAGTCATACCATGCTAGCTGTATTTGTTACTATGCCACTATATGATTTAGAAGCCACTAATGCAAAAGGAAAGTGCGTGGTACTTGCTGTGTGTTTCTAATTGGCACAGTTTGCTAATATAGTCCTCGATGCCAGCATTCTGTTTTTCACATATCTGAATTAATATAATTAAGTAGCAAGGCATTTTTTCCTTGCAATTTTGGAACATCGGAACAAACAGAAAGAGAGACTATGCCTGTGAATACTAATTAATAGCAGTTCTTGCTTAACATAAATTGCTTTCCTTAAAGACAAGTATAATAAAAACACTCTTGAGAATGAGTGCATGAATAATCCATTCCGTGGAATGCAGCTATATCAAAATTTTCTTTGGTTCTTTCCTTCCATTCTCAAGTGCAGAGCAATTTAAGCTTTGAAAATTCAATGAAACAAATTCTTTCTTTAGCCTTTGCAAGTCGATATCCACATCGACTTTTAACAATTGATAAGTTGCCAAGGTAATAGATAATGCTACGTGCTCCAAGGCGGAGAGCATTCCCACACTGTCTCGTGTATATTGCTGTCATTCTCCTTTTACTTGTTCTCAACCAACTGCCTTTCTGCAAACCCACTGATGATGTCTCCTCGGGGCAACCCTTGGTTCACTCATTCATCCACTGAAGACTGTGTGTCCCCTAGGTATCAAAGACCATATTAAGCATTCTAGTAAAGTATCAACAAAGATATAAAATTAATAACCTATTTAGAAGAAGTAAGTCAGTTATAGTAACATAGTGAAAAGGGTCATACACTGTGTTTGTGAGAAGGCTTAGGAATGTTTAGGAAAACCTTCCCTGAAGAAAAACTTGCAATGAAGTTTCAGGAATGAGCAGAAGCACCCTAAATGTAACAGAAATGAAGGAGGATGACCTTTTCAGGTCGACAAGTGCAAGCATGACAAGATACTGCTCACTCTATGGTATATATTGTTATGTGATAAATATCTGAAGGGCTTTGAAACATTAACAGGCAAGAAAAGTGGTAATTGGCCGGGGAGTTAACTTGGGCGCGAGGTTGTGAATTCGATCCCCGGTACCAAAAAAAATTTTTAAATCTACTAAATTTTGAGCTTTATATTATGTTTTCGAAGCTATCTTCTTCCTCGAAGAAATAGTCACCATATTATTTGTATAGGGGTACTTTTCCGAGGCATGGATGTTTGCTGGGTCATTCAGTGAGAAGTATACTCCTATTTTGAATTGGCCACTAGGAAATCTGTATCCATATTTAAATCTAACTTGAAATGCTTTTCTATATGATCCTGGTATAATTGTCTAACGTCTGAGTTTTGTTGAAGAAAGTGTTTTTGAGTTCTCTGTTTATTGCTACTCTGTGTATCTCAACTCAGATCCCTTTTTAGAAAATTATGAATCATAAATGTTATTTCAACAGTAACTTAAAACATAATACTTCCACACACAATGTTAATAAAAATTAAAATTGCTTAAATGTACTTAACAGTAAATAGAAATCCTCCTAATCAGTCATTGATCACTTTTAAAAATCATGACACTGACATTGAGGGAACCTGAAGATATGCATAAATTGCTTAAAATTTTTATTCTTTACATAATGAAAAAACCTGACATTTGAATTGGTAGCCTTTAAAAATCAGTATCATTGCTGTATGTAACTTGCATAAGAAAACATAAGAAAAATGGTTTGCTAAAAAGTACTCCATATTACTGCATGTGCCTACAATTGTATTTGCTTCCACATACTTATATTACTAATGTGCATGATAAGCTGACTGTAACTGTGAGGTTACATTTCATAATACATTTTCATTTCTAAAATAAAAGTAAAAATTGAGCACGAATTTAAAAATGTGTCCCAATTCTGAGTAGTCTTTTTTCACATTTTATTATTCAAAAGAAAATTTTAAACATTTTTAAAACTGGAAGTTAAACAAGAATCCTTAAAATTAAGAATCAGTATGTGCCATATTTTTTTGAGAATAAAATGTTCTAGGAGATCATAATGGAACAAAACGCTCCCTGGAAGTGTATAATAATAGGACAGGCAGTACACGCGTCAGAGTGCTTGCTGTGCCACAAATTAATGGAAGGTCCAAATGGCATACATAATCCAAAATTAGAATAAAGCCTTTTTAAAAGCACAGGTCAAGGGAAGCAGAAATAATATTTGCCTTGAAAAATAAATGTAATTTTGTTGTGAACACTGAACAAATATAAAATTGTAATTCAAACAGCAGAGAAAGAATTTAAAGCCATTTTACATTTAATCAAATTCTTCTCACACACACAGCAGTAATCGCTTGCTTTACTCTTTTTTCATTCTTGTTTTCTTTTTCTCATCCCAACTTCTTGCCTTCCTTCCAAAGGGTTTTGGATTATGAATGCAGAAGCGTAGCAAGAATACAAATCCAATCATTATAACTTCACTGTTTGTACTGGTCGTTGATGTATCTGATTTCTGTTTTTCCTCCTTTAGAAAAAACTCAGACCCTTAAGGTAACAGAATTACTTTTAGTCCATATCTAATCCTTAACAGATAAATGCAAATGAATTCTGCTTAACACCAGAAACCAATGCAAAGGCTTATGACTTTCAAAAAGAAAGTTAAAACAATGTACTTTCCCACTTAACTGCCTTCTGAGTTACTATACAAAATTACAACAAAAAAAACCTTCAATTATCTATCAGTGATTTCTTTGTTTGTCAAATCCTTGTTAATAATGAAAAAAGAAATATTTACCTTTATTCCACAGCACTTGCCTTATTAACTAATTTGTTCTTAGTTTTTGGAGTTGCTACTTGGGGTATGTTTGTTTGTTTTTGACCTGTGATTGTCTTTATTCTGATATCACTAAAAGAAAAAAGCAGTTGAAATGGATACCGATGGTCTTTCTGGTGTTGAGGAAAAAAATATTATATGCACTTTCTTTCCCATGCAATCTCTAAAGGATATTTACCGGTAATTCTACTGATCGACAGCAAAAGGTTTATAAATCCACATGCTATTAATTTTTAAGTACCAGATGATAGAACAGTGATAATCTGGAAAAAAAATCCTCATTAGTTTTTAATAAAGCACTGTACAGCACAGCTTTTTCCATCCAACTGTTTATCCAGGGCTTCTCACTGTGCTCCACAAAACTGCTGCACAATAAATAATAAAAGATTACAACCTTAAACCTGGAAAACTTAGAAAAAAATATTAGAAAATTTTATTTGAGATTATAAAAACTCTCCTGTGATTTACTTTAGGAGACACCTTCATTGCTTCCATGTGCAAGGACTAATGATGGCCCAGGGCTGGGATGGGAGGCTGTCAGCTCAAAAGCACAGTGGGAGGTGATAAAGCAGACCCTCCTGCTTATCTTCACGCCTCATATTACAAGAAAAGGATAGGCCATATACATGTTTATATGTCTGGATTGTTATAATCCTGATTTTCTTTTTGTTTTCAATGACTTTAGTTTCTAGGCAGAGTGATGACAGAGTTTCTGTGTCTTTAGCTTGGATAAAATAAAAGATTCTAATTAGAGGAGCAGCTCCTAGGATAGTGACATTGGCACAGACAAGATTTCACAAACCCTTTGGTTCTGCCTGTATATGCTCTGGCTTTCCACACAGGACTACTTTAATTGGACTACTATGTCTTTAGTAATTTTACATTCATTTCTCACCTTTCTTGCTAATGGCAATGTGTCTTTGATGATTTCTCAGGTGATGGTTGAAATGAGGTTGGATGTATCTTCTTCACTGATGGTTAAAACCCTAAGATGTATTTGCTAGTCTCAATCAGGAAACAAAAGATGAGGACTGAGCTTCAATTTGGTCTCTTTTATTCACAGAAATAGCAAAATTAAATAAGCTATCGTGTTCATATTACAGTTTGGAAAATCTACAAGGCCAGCAAGCTGCACATACTTTTTATAAAGACAAGTTGTTGACCAAGTATTTCATATATCATCACTTGATGTTACACGCATATATCAGGTAAGAAGGACGAGGCAGAGATGGAACAGCGCCACCTCTCATACAGGACTCAATACAGTTCATCACTCTAGTAGAATGTGCTGTCATTCCTGAACACATTGAGTCATTCTGGAAAACTATTAGGGCTACAAGGGCTAGCAGTATTGTTTCCAGAATCTACAGAGTGAGGGGATGGAGGGATTTAAGTGGTACTCTGGAGTCAGACACTCTATCAGGAGGAGCCACACCCTGGTTACTCATAACCCCTGTTGTCTTGGTCTCTCTGAGTCTTAGTTTACACTTTTGCAGGTGAGATAATTAGGTTAGAATTAGGTTAAAATTTTAAGAATAAAATTTTTAAAAATGTGTGGCATACAGTGAGTAGTATAATAATTTTTAGGATTGTCATTGTTTATTGATCTTGTAAAATTCACATTTTTCAGCCAATAACATATTAATTGCATGTCTTTCATGGTAAAGATACACAAAATAAATATCATAAGGGAGAATTTCAAAGTAAACATGATTTTCTATGGTTGAGAAAAATAGCAACAGAGAGTCAGGGGGAGAAAATAAACAATTTTTTGTGTCAACTGCCATTGAAAAGAACAACAGAAAGAAAAGAAGATGGCAGGTAGGAAAGAGATCAATACTTATCAGTGAAAATTATCTTCAAAACAATGTTTTTCTAAAGTACCAAACTTTTTCCATTTTTCAGTTCAACATTTTGAAAGGGAAATATTTAGCTAGAAGGATAGCAATAAAATTATTTATTATGAGAGATACTCAAGCTCTTTAAAATGATACTTGGTTCAGAGCCTTGGAAAATTCATAAAATGTTTTGAAACAATAGTGAAAGAAAATTAAATCCTAATTCTCTATATCAATGCAATCATCTATGCCCCCTTGTCTATTGCCCAGGCTTTTCCATGTGGAGGCCTGGCTAATAATATCAGCTACACACGCCAGAGAGTCTGTTAACTCTGTGGTGAGTGTTTGAAAACCTTCCTCTGTGTAGTGATTTATATTCTAGGTCAGGGGCAAACATGTCAACATTCTTCCTGCCTTCATCATGTAGACCTATTCACATCACTTGGGAGAATTCTTCCACAATGTCCAAATCTGTTTCTCAAAAAAATAAGCCGTGGCTTTTTTTTTTTTCTTTTACAAACATTATCTTTCTTTCTTGAGATTCAGTATTGAACATTTGTCTGCATTGATTTCTGGCATTTGCCATCTTTTAACCCAGGTACTTAAATGATCTGCCTTCTGTGCCTGACTGTGTAGCTCTTTATTATTTACTGTTTTACTGACTTTACTGTCATCTGTAATCTCAGGAATCCCTACCATGGTTTTTTATCTCTAGGTCACAGTTTAAAGTCAATCTAATACATAATATAAATCTCTGTGAGTCTGGGTCTCCTCTGGTAATTTTTGCACATCTTAAAGAGACAAGATTGAGTATTTATGTTGGGAAATCTCTGAAGATGTAGATTAACCTCTTTAGCAGATAGTTATTCCTGAATTTTAAATGTGGCCCTAGATAGAATCTTATATATTCAATCAGTAGAATACTTCTACTCCCCCATCTATAAAACAGGATTAATAATATCTCTTGTAGTCTTTACTTGTGTAAGTGCAGATATATTCAAAGATTTTTCTAGCCTGAGTATATTTTTTATCAACTTCTAACTGATATTAATTCTAATAAAATGGAAATTTTAACTAAATGATTTAAATTATCTTTTGGAAGAGAATTTTAGAGAAGAGAAAATTATACAGTTGTATGTTAGGAGAAATGAAAATAAAAATTATAAGGAATAGAGGTGGTTATATTTTACTACCTAATGATTTTGACAGGGAAAAAAAGGCATTATTTATGAAGAAAAGGAATTATTGTACAGATAGCTTTTCATGTAGATTTTGTGGACTATACAACATTTTAAATTTTGTGTTATGAGGACTGATTTGGAAATTCACAGTGTTGTCATTTCTGGAAATGACTGAGGAACTCTGTTACATGGAAGAGTGTCCACACGTTTTTAATGTAGTATTTCACTCCAAACTGAAGATAATAAAAATCTAAGTTAGTAAATTCTGTAGAAGGTTATGCATGCCTTTGAAATGAATTTTCAATTCAGCCCCTGATGGTAGTATTACGTATCCACAGCTTTGCCATCATCTTATGGTAATCACAGTGCACTTATTTCCTGAACTTTGGGCTTAGCCATGTGACTTGCTGTGGCCACTGCTGTACTAGAAGATGACATATGTGACACTTGTAATGTGCTTTCAGTAGAGGGCTTGTGTTCACATTTTTACTATAAGAAAAATCATGCATCAGAAAAGTCAAAAGAGCATGAGAAATTTGTGGACCAGATCTGGACCCAACATCAGCCTGGAGTGAAGCCCAGCAAAATCCAGAACCTCAGCCAAATTACAGACCCATGATAAGATAGAAATCCTATGCTGTTGAGATTTTTGTGACTATGTATTGCACAGCCAAAACTAACTTATATGGAATCATATTTGATGCACAAGTAGAGATTTCATGTAGATTAGTTGTGTATACTAGTCTAAAGTTCAGAAGAGATACAACAGTGAAGAAGAAATTTAGAAATTGACAGTACTGTAGGTATATATATATTTTATATATATAACCATATATATAACCATCATTTTATATATATATATGTATATATATATATATATATATATAAAACATCATCATTTTTTCTCTTTATTTGTATAACAAACACATGAACATACATATCATATGACAGGAACGGCCTTTTTCTTATTATTTATTAAACTGATGATTTTCTAAATATTCCTCTTCAGTTTTTATTCACATGACTTAAGAGCCAATGTAATCTAACATCATTGCTGCATGATTTTATTTCATATATGTGATTACAATTTAGTCATCTATTTCCTATTGGAATTTCCACATTCAAGATGCTCCTGGATTTGCTGATTGCAAATAATACTGCAATAAATGAATATATTCTTTATGAAGATATTACTATTTTTTGGTATAATTTCAGTGGACATATGTGTGTGGTCAGATTCAATTTTAATAGGTACTATCATTTTGCTTTCTTAATGGAGACTAAATAAATATATATTGATGATCATACATACTACCAGTTTGCTTTCCAAATGATTGTAATATCTTAAAAATTTTCAGGAAATATGTTAGAATATCTCTTTTCCCCACTGTTGCATAGGGTTATCAATTATTCAACTTTATCATTCTGATAATATGTGATCATCTCATTGCTTTGCTTCCCTGAGATTAAAGGGTTTTTATCATGTTTTTTCCTCTTTTAAACTGCATATTTATTTTGTTTATACATTTTACCATTGAGCTCTTTGAATTTTTTGATTTAATACTGTAATCTCTTTATGTATTAGGAATATCATATCTATTGAAAACATTCTTACTATTTGTCTTTTGATTCTTTGTTAAAATATTTTCTGAAAAAGCATTGGAGATATTCTCTATAACCAAATTTCAGTCTTTTCCAATATGTCTTCTGTATTTTCTTGGTTAACATGTTCATCCCTTTCCTGTATCTACACATGGAAATAGATGATAGGTAGATTAGATAGATAGATAGATAGGCAAAGAAAGATGTTGAGGAAAGGATAGTTATAGAAATAGAGACATATATGACTAAGAGGGATAGGGCTAGGAGCCAGTATAGAGAGAAAAGGAGGTAGAAATAAGGTGGAGATAGATATAAAGTTCTTAGGAAATTTATTTTTCCCTGTGATTTTGTTAAAAATCCAGTTATTGTCTAGAACCATTTCCTTATTTATCTATTTTTACCCATTGCTGTATTTTTCAATTTGTAGCTTTATAGTAAGTTTTATAAACTGATAGGGAATTTTTTTCCTTTTCAAAACTTTACTTATTTTTTCATACATTCTTTACATTTGTTTTGATCAGCTAAAACAACATGATCTGGAATTCTGATTGCAAAATTATTAAATGCATGTATAGTTGGGTTGTCTTGTAACTTTTTAATACTATTGTCTTCTCAGTCAGAAACATGGGATATATTACTAAAATTTAAACCTTTTAAATTTTAAATTTCAACTGTTAGTTCTTTTTTAATATTTGTTACAATAATTTTTTTCTCTAAATACCAAGTTTATGAACTAAATTTGTTCTAAAAACAAAAACAAAAACAAAAACTTCTAAGAGCACTAAGACCCCCTAAGAAGAAAATGTTTTGAGTAGTTTTAGAAGACAACTTTAATGTCCAGGAATTAAAATATTCTATGGACAGTGATTCCTTTCCTTTCAACCCATTCCACAATAGGCCTGTACTTACTACTCAACTTTAACATCATTTCTAGGTGAAAAGAGGGGGTAAGAAGATGAACATAGAAGGATTATTATAGACATATATGAGTCAGTTTTTACTCTATTGAAAATATTTATTAATACTCCATTTACATGACTGCCAAAAATTTTGCAAGTTGAATCAGTCTCTAGAATGTGTCACTATATTTTCTTAGTTCTCTGTCAGAGGAACTTTCACTTTTTTAGAGAATAAAATAATATCTAGTTTGATTATGACATCTGAAAAATTTTCTCTTGGTCCCTGACATGACCAAGATCTGAACTCAACATAGCTTGAAGGAATGGGGCTTTCAGAATCTTAAAACAAAACTGTTAAATAACAACAGCAACAAAATCATCTGCTTAACTCTAGTGTAACCAGTTGAATCATGCCTTCATTTAAAGTTGGGATTTCCTCTTATTTCTTGTTCAAGGTTTTTAATGTGAGGGTCGAGACGCCCGCCGCGTGTAGGAAGAAATCAACAGACACCTTCTCATGCAATTGGCATGGGGTCTTTATTGTCCAAGCATGCGTGGGGCTCACTGAACACGCAGAAACAGAGAGCCCCGAATTGAACCTGAGCAGGGCTTATAAGCTATAGAACAAAGGGAGGAGGGGTCTTTGCAAGCGTGGTTACAGAAGCAGATGGCATTGGTTAGTTTAAATGGCTTTTTACATTTATTGGAGATAACTACCGTAGGGAGGTCTGAGGTTGGGCGGCAGCGGGTGCTTCCTAATATGGGCAGCAGATGCTCCGGAAAAGTACATGCTGTAAATTCCTTAGTCATGAGAAGGGGCAGTTTTTATCTCGTAACCCAGTTTTCTGGTCAGCTCTGTCCTTGGGCAACTTTAAATTGTAGCAGCTCAATTCCCGGAATGGGGGGGGGGGGCAAGCAATACAAACCATGTATTATTAACAGGGGAAAATTCCTCTTACATTACCCCCTTTAACCTTCCCTTGAGGTGAGCTAGTAGCAGTTCTGTAATAACCTTGCCTTTCCCTTCTGGGTCTGGACAGAACACCTACCACCTATTTCAAACATTCAACCTATGTCAACCTAGAGAGCAGGACCCTTCTTCAGCCTTTCTTATCTATTTGTCAGAGGCAATTCTACTGGCTCAGCCTGTAAGTCTGACTGCCATAGCCTGTCCTCTTTCCTGACTCCCAGCCTCCAGACGAATGAAGCTAAAAGGAGTTTTGTTACTGCAGAAATTGTCATTATGATTATCAATTAGTAAATACCAGCATGTAAGGCTTACTTTATGCTAAATAAGTGCTCAGCACTTTATCAAGTATTAGACATTAAATATTATGTATTTTTAAGACATCTTATTTAAGGAAATTGTGCAATGAGCAATTCCCATGATATAAAAAAATATATTAAACTCAGAATACTTAAATCTGACCTAAATTCATAAAGGTAGGAAGTGTTCTATCATAGATTATTAATAAAAATGTTAATTATATTTCAGTTAAAGTATTAGGGCCATGACCTTCATTTTAAATAAGGATGCTGAATAAAGACTTTAATATAAAGAAAATCAAGGAGAGTTAATATAATCCAAAGTCTGCCTTTTGGATGTTTCTTATAGTTTTGGATGTTTCTTATAGACCACTTTTTCAAGAAATATCATCACACATATTTGCAAGATCACTATCATCAGTATTAAAAAATTAATTGATTAGTTGATTAAAGATTTGAATTTATAAAAATAGATTTGCTGCTAATTTTTGAAGAGTACTCATTTTGTGCGCTAAAGTTACTTAACAGAATTTTATTTGGGACACTTTAATAATTACTGGTCTTTATCTACATTTACCACTTAAAGATTCCACAGCTTAATAAAAGCATTTTCACTATTGCATTTGTGCAATTTTTCTCCTATATTTAATCTCAAGTTTGTACACGTAGATCTGATAGTGCCTTTTTAAATATATAGCAACCATTCACTTAAAAGTGTTTATCTGTTTATAGGGGTGTTTATCTGTCAGTCAGTCAGCTACTATTTATTGAGGAACCACAGAGAATATTTGTGCTTGTGAACGTGAAGCTTGTAGATCATATAATTTTGAAAAATAGCACTTGTAAATCCTGGTCGACTAACTCTATGATGAAGATAATATTGTTTGCCAAGACTTTGTCAGTGAAGACACTAAAGAAAAGGAGACTTTTGGCTTCTGTATATTAATCACATATACTTGGTGTTGTAGTTACTTTTCTCTCATCGCTGAAACAAAATACCCACACTCAAAATTAGGGAAGGAAAGGTTTATTTAGCTCACAGTTTGTGAAGGTTTCAATTCATAATCAGCTGGCGCCAAGGCAGGGTGGTGTGGCAGAGGGGCAACAGTTCACGGTGGCAGAAAACAGAAAGAGCAAGAGCAAAAAGGGGAGAGCAAGTCTCTTTTCCACCTTTGTATTGTAAGCACCTTACCCTCCCTGGGGCAGGGGTAGCACTCACACCATCTCCATGCACTTCTCTTGCACAGGCTCAGAATGTTTACAAAGTGAGGAGACTGGCCCCCTGCTGAGTGGCTTAGTTAAACTTCTTAACTTCTCAAATTGATACAATGAATTAACCATTACAACGTCTTAGAGCATAAACAGTGGCCCCAGGACACATCCTCTACATCCTAGGATGTAGAACTGCTGAGTTACTTAGTTAAACTTCTAAACTTCTGAAGTTGACACAATGTATCAACCATGACACTTGGTCTGATTCCCAGGGGAATGACCACATTTTACAATTAAAATACTGTTGCTAAGATTCTTTGTGTTTTAGTCTGCAACAAGATCCCTTCTTAGCTGGGGCAATATATTGAGCTCACCAGTGGCTTCCTCTGGACACACACTCTGGCTCTTGAAATGAAAAGGAGACATAAATTATAGCTGACTCCTACTGCTGTGACATTGGAATAATGATTTAGCCCCTCCAGACTTCTGAGAGTCCTACTTACAGAAATGTTAATAGTAATAAATATATACATACTAATAATGAATATACAGCTGTTGAATCCTTACTTTGTTCTATTTTCTTTGCTAAGACTTTTAGATACTTTTCTTATTGTATAATAAATTTCAATTACTTCTCCTCACTCCATGACACCTCTCTCCTCACCTAAAAATATTTCAGTGCCAGGACAAAACCTAATATTCTTTACACAGAATACTCATTTCAGTATCTCTGATGGTTTTTGCTTCTACTAACTTTTGCTGTCTGCATATCAGTAACACCAGTCTGTACGTCAATCTCTCTCTCTCTCTCTCTCTCTCTCTCTCTCTTTCTCTTTCTCTCCCTTTTTCAATTCCCTGAACACACCATATTTACTCACTTGCTATCAAAAGAGTATTTGCAACACATAAAACAAAAAACACCATATAATTCAATAGAAGCAACTCCTTAAACAAAGCAGGAAATGACTATAATCTAGGAAAATAGATAACAAAGAGACAATTTATGAAATGAGACAGAAATGAGCATAAAAATATTCAATTTCATTTATTTCTAAGAAAAAATAAATTGAACTAAGATTAAAGGTTTGCCTATTGAGCATTCCTACCATTGACAGAGATAGGCAGGACAAGAGAATTCATTCCACTGTCATTCATTCTTACCCACACACATTAAGATGCCAGCAAGGTATCTTGCATCATTATAAATGCATTATCTGGACAGTTCACTTATGCAAAATATTCATGAACACAGAAAAGAATCTGCAAATAACAAAGTATTGATATATTATTTCTAAGAATACTTGCTATCACAGGGGAACTATAAAATCAGGAAAAATCCAGTATTTTACATTTTTTATTGTACTAGCAAAATTCATAAAACTATATTTGCAATAAAGGTAGAAATAAGCAAGCTTTACAACAGTGTTCAACCAAAACACTTGAAAAAATTCTCTTCCCCAAAGAAAAATATCATATTGAATGCCATGTGTTCATCACTTAAAAACAAGAGTACATGATGCATTTGATGAGTTGACATGCCACCTGCAACTGCTTGTCAAAAGCCAAAGTATGTTCAGCTTGTAAATAGCATCATTCAACTGAGGAGTGTAGAAAACATTTAAATGTAAATGCTGAAGAACAAAAAAGGCAACTACATATTAAACAAGTCAAGTTTGATTTGGCTCAATCATTTTTATATTTTTACTTTGAAATACTTACAGATTCACAAGAAGATGCAAAAACAGTACAAAGTGTTCTTCCAGTCTCATGTATCTATGGAGTAATTATGAACACCAAAAAATTTTTATTGGTGCAATATGTGTATAGACATTTTATTACATGTGTATACTCATGCAACCACTACCACAAGCAAGACACAGAATTATTAACACAAAGAACTCCTTCATGCTATCTCACTCCCTTGTTCCTCTCAATTTTAATCCCTTAATAGTTAATCTCTTCTTCAAATTTGTCATACTAATTTAACCATTTTTGTCTTTATATTAGTTTTTATGTATTTACAAAGGTGAATTTTTAAGTGAAAATACTTTCATAAATGTTACAAAAATAAATATTGCAACTCTCAAACCTGAGAAGTTCAGCCAATGTTAAATGAATTCAAATGTGGCATAACTTGTTTAGAAAATTCTAAACTGTTACCGTTTATGGTCCCCCAAAGCCTCATGGAATCATGGACGGGGCTAAGTCTGGCTTTTGTGATTGGTTTATTGTCTGGTGCTGGGATTGGTGATGTGAATGCTGCACCCACCCAGGGGTGGAACCAATATACAGTGTAAGGGTGGGAGGAAGGCATGTCCTCGCTCTCTTGCCGGTTCCCCTTGCTGTTTGGTGGCCAGCATGAATGGCTACCCTGTCACGCTGCCCTGCCTTGCAGCCAACTGAATATGGACTAAAACCTCCAAGAACTGTAAGAAATAAACCTTTACTTTCCTAATTTTGGGCTTCAGGTATTCTGTCTCAGCAATGAGAGAAAAGTAACTGAGACATAAACCAATGAGTACATTCAATGTATTAGTTAGCTTTCCAGTTACTGAGACACAGTATGCAAGACCCACAATATGAAATTTTAAAAATGTTTAATTTAGCACAGTATATCAGGGGATTCAGTTTATGATCAGCGGACCCTAAAACAAAAATATCATGATGGAAGGACATGGTGGAAAAATATGTTCAGTTCAGTGGCAGGGAAGCAAAAGCAGTGCCAAAGAGGAAGGAGCAAAGGACCAAATATAGTATACAAAATCACATACCTATGATCCAATTAGATACACTGAAAAGTGTGCTTTTCTAATCCTCTTCATGGCTGCCAAGCTAATTAAGTTGACACAATTAACTTACCACCACATTCCATCCTTTGTCAAATTAACAAACACATTTCTTTAAACCCCAGTCTCCAAATAAACACCTAGTAGGTAACAATGCTCATTCATAAAACAGAAAACACAATAATCGCTTCCTCAAAGTCTCAACAGTTCTTGTAGTTTTCAAAAGACAAAGTATGAGTCTCCTGTGAGACTCAGGGCAAACTCCTACCTGTGAACCTCTGGAAAAAAAAAAGAGCAAGTTACATAATCCCAAAGTAAATAGGCACAGGGTAAACCTTTCCATTTTGAAAAGGGGAATAGAAAAGAATCAAACCAAAGCAACACTGAAAACCAGCAGGATACTCATTAAATCCTATACTCCCATAACTAAAATCTGGGACACAGTGTGGTAATATGTGAGTTCTAAAAGGCTTGAACAGCCCTATCCCTATGGCTTTGTTGCTTGTATTGCACGTGGCCTCTCCTTAGGCTGGCTCTACTCAGATTCTGCATTTTTCCTTGGCACATATTCCATATTGCCAGCATCTCCAACCTCCTAGTTTCTCCACTACAACTTTGACTTCATTCCCTTAACTTCACACACCGCCTTCTCAAATGCTCTTTGCCTGGCTCCCAGGCTTTCCTTTGAAGTCTGGATGGAAGAATCCTTTACCCCACAATTCTTGTTAGTAGAATCAGATCATGTGGAGGATACCAAGGTCCACCAATAGGACAGGCAGTAGCCATATTCACCTTTGCTCATGATAGCAGCAGTTGCTGAGTGCCAGGTCAGTAAGCACTCAGTTCCTGGGGAGTCAGTTCCCTAGGCAGCAGGGGTTCAGACTCTCTTTTCTCAAATGATAGATTTATACTTTTGAATATTTGAGCCCATACTGGGTATAATCTTGCTGATTCCTGAGATGACCTGAAGGCATCTTTCTTCTTGACTCTGTACACAAAACATTTGGTTAATATTGAATGGTACTTGTCTCTTCAGCAGCCAAGCCTCCTTTGGTTCAAACTTTAAAGATGATTTTTTTCTGGGATAAAATTTAGGACAGACAGTATGCAAACAAACTTGCTGCCTGTGTGATGCTCAGGATAAATTATTAAATAGTTAATCTCACTCTTTTGCAATGTTTCAGGACATGGGGAAAATGTAGACAGTTTTTTGTTTTGTTTTGTTTTGTTTTTGTCATAACATAATGCTATGTCCTCAAGTACACTCCTGAAAAGAATGCTCATATCCAAATAAAGCCTCCTGCAGCTGGTCTTTACTTTTTCCTTTCCTATCACCATTAAGGTTCACTCATCTACAATCAGAATCACACATGAAGCTCTACTTACAGCTTCTGCAGCTACCTGTAGCCCAGTTTTCCAAAGTCATTCAACTTCTCCCAAAGAACCAGTGTCACAGTCTTCTAAATCATATTAGGTCCAGTCACAACAATGATCCCATCTTGGTACCAGTTGTCACTCTTAGTCAGCTTTCCCGCCACTAAGATACAAAACCTAACACCTACAATTTAAAGGAAATTTTGGGTCATGGTATCAGGGAATTCAGTCCATGGCCATCTGGCTCAAAAGAAGAAACAGAAGAATAGAAGAGCATATAGGAATGAAAACGTTTAGTTTATGGTGGCTAGAAATCAAAACAGGGTAACAATAACAGATAGAATGGAGCAAGGAACCAGATACAGTATTCAAGGTCACATTTGCATGACTCACTGAGACATAATCAGGCTTATACTTTACCAATTCACTCAGTGACTTCCATACAAATGAAACTGGCACAATAAGCTTAATCACCATATTCTATATACGAAATAAAATGTTGAGAGGAACATTTTCAGAACTAACTACTTTATTTCTTCTTATTTAGTATGTAAATGCTTTAATTAACTAAGAAGATTCATAATGCTATCTACTACACTTTCTCAACTAAATTATTTTCTCCAAAAGCTACCCATTCATACCAAAAAGTAGAACATGTATTTAGCCACCCATACATGTCTAGTAGTATGTTAATACTATCTGAAGAAATATGCAGCTTTGAAATATTTAGTTTAAAATATGTTATTGGTGCAATTTATTTTAGACTGATTTATGAGCACAAAGTGACTACAGTATAATCATTAATACATAACTGTTAATTTAAAATACTGTAATACTATATTTTTTGAATCACTGGTATAGTAAAAGTATGCGTGGAAGCAGAAGTTTGTTTTCTTCAGTTCGTTAACTAAAGCTTAGAATATTTTTGTCCTGTTTTGGACTGGAATTCTATTCTAATTATCATTGGATTTGTAGTTCAATTAAACCTTGATAGGCTGATCCAAGGACTTATTTAATCATCCAGCACAGAATGTTAGTCATTTTTGCACATTCAATGTCAGATAATCCAGATTTTCTCCATGTTAATAGTTTTCTGGGCATGGAAAGAAAACTGCATCAGTCTGTATTGGCTATATTAGAGTACACTGAGCAGTGCCAGGCTTCATTTCCTATGTAGAGTAGATTTGATGTACAAAGAATGAAATAACTATGAAACAAATAGATTACTCACAGTAGAAGCAATTTAGTTGGGGATGTAGCTCAGCAGCATAAGTGCCTGCCTGGCAAGTGCAAGGTCCTGAGTTTGATTCCTGGTACAAAGCAAACAAGCAAAAACCTTCCAAGTACATATGGTTATCTTCATTTTGGCCTGCCATGGTGGTGCATGCCTGTAATCCCAGCACTTGGGAGGCTGATATAGGAGAATCACTGTGAGTTCAAGGGCAGCCTGGGCTACATAATGAGTCCAAGGCCAGACTGAACTACATAGCAAGATCCTGTCTCAAAAAATAAACAAAAATAAACGAATGTACCCAGTGCAATGCACATTAATAGTTGTTATACTGTATTACTTAGTAAATAGGTGCAAGAAAAAGTCTGTGAATGTTCAATATAGAAGTAATTTGTTGTGTTTTAAAGTGAAAAATTGCATGATAGTGATTGTGACATATGTAAGTGTATTTTCGTCTGTTTATGAGCTAACATATTGCAATTATGTTATTAAAAGTGTGCCAATTAGTAAAGAAAGTAGTATTCTACTAGTCAGTTTTCCTGTTTCTGGGACAAAACAACTGACCAACAATTTAAAGGAAGAGAAGTTTATTTTTGCTTAAACTTTTAATGGGTTTAGTCCATAGTTGACTGGCTTCAAGGCAGAAATGGCATGGTAAAAGAAGCTGACAGCGGAAAGTTGTTCACATTTTGATGGCCAACAAGGAGAGAGAAAAGGAAGGCAGCAACAACAAGAACAATGACACTATTCCAGATTATATTCCCAGGGATCCTCCCTCTTCCAATGAAGCCCCATCTCCTGTGAGCAAAGTCAGATATAAAATCATCAATGGATTCATGGTCACATGAGACTTCAAGTTTATTTTTGTTACTTTTCAGAGGTAATATCTATAATATAATGCTTGAGAAAATACAGCATTATAGACATGTATATAACATCCAGCTCCAATATTTATCATTGTATGACCTTTGAACAACTATATCCATTCGTAAATATTTAAACTTTATTCTCTGTTCTAGAGTGACTATAAAGTGTAAACTAAGTTATACTAATGGATAACACAGTAGCTGGCACAGGGTAAAAACTGAGTAGATGCTGGTGACTAACAATTATAATTATGAATTATTATTATCTTTAGCACAAACAAATATGTCAAGGAAAAGTTAGACATATCAACACATAAGAACATTTAATAACCATAGTTCTTTGTTTGCCATAAGGTTAATAATAGTCAAAAATAGTTTAGTTTATCTGGAATTAAAGATAATGGTAAAGTATTGCAAGTCATCCCTCTCTTCTCTTTAAAAATGAAGAGAATGTAACATATATTTGAACAAATATTCATATTAAATGACTCACTGCAAATGATTGGAAGTGACTGATGTGAAAAAGGTAATAAAAGTCATTGAGAGAAGGATCACATATTCATAATTAATGTTGCTAAAGAAATGGAAAAGGCTGAATGGAACAACAATCCAGGAAAACAAAATAAAATTCCTGTTTCAGAAAAAGAATTATATAGATCAACACCAAAATGCAACTTAGTGGAATAAATGAAATAAAAAGTTATCTATAAATCAACATGGAAAAAATAAATAATAGGTAGAATTAAAAGTAAATTTATCCCTGTATTTACCAAAAAAATTATATACTTTCATAAGAACATATTGTATTCCTCCAAATAAACACAAATTGACATGTACTAGCTCTAATAGAAATCTAAATAAACATTAAGATATTATAAAGAATACATTTTGTAATCTTAATGTAATGAATTTATCACTAAGAAAAGTAGAAAACAAATGAAAAATTTCAAAAATTGGTCTAGAAAAATATTTTAAGCTAATAGTGACTTAAAGAACATTAAAATACGCACAGAAAGATGATTTAAAGTGACAAAATTATAATGAATGTGACCAAGAAATAATGAAAATATACTAATTACGATATCAGGAATGAAACTGAACATGAATACAGATCCTACTAGTATTAATGGTATGGTAAAGAATATTATAACTTACCTTTGCACAAAACTCCCTGAAAGACAAACTGTCAAAATTCACTCAAAAGGAAACAACCTAATTAGACCCATGTCTAGTAAGGAACTGAACATACATGTATACTTTCTCTATAAAAGAACATCAGACCCAAATAGTTTTACTATTGAATTCTACCAAATATTTTGGAAGAAATAATATCAATTTATGCAAACTTGTTCAGAAAACAGAAGAAAACAGACTTCTCCTAAACTCACATTTTTTGAGCCCAGAATTGCCATGCTACTAAAATATTACATATTAAAAAGATTAAAAAAGATGTCTGTGCTCCTTAAGAACACAGATACAAAAATCCTCCTAAATTATAACATGTATATGTATTTACCAAGTGGGGTTTACCAAGGAATATAGCCGGGTGTGGTGGCAGACACTTGTCATCCTAGCTGTTTGAAAAGCTAACTAGGAGGATCACAAATTTTGAGATCATGCTGGCAATTTAGCAAGATTTTGTCTGAAAATTAAAAAAAAATAATTAAAATAAAAAAGGTCCGGGTTGGTACAGCACCTACCTAGTATGAATGGCACTCTGGGATCAATCTCCAGTTCCATAAAGGGGGAAGGGGAAAAAAAAGGGAGGAGATGGAAGAGAAGAAAAAAGAGAAGGAGGGAGGGAGGAAATAAGGAAAGGGAAAGAATCAGAAAAAAGAAGGAATGTTAATAGAAACTAGTTGAATACCAATACATATATGTAGCCATATCAGTGGGCTTTAATAAAAACATACATGATAATCTCATTTTAGTGGTAAAAATCTGTAAAAAGCTTTAAACTCAAAAATGATGATGAAATACTGAGCAAATGAAGAATAAGAAGGAACTTCTTGAACCAGAAAAGAACAAAAAAGCTAAATCTAACATATTAAGAGTTTGGGTTTTTCCTCTCAAGATGAGGAATAGAACAAGGAAACATAGCCATCATTTATAGTTATTGTCTTCCTAGAAATATGAGCCAGTGAAATAGGGCAAGAAATATAATATAGATCAAGGGAAGAAAATGAATTGAAATCATATTTGTAAATCAAGTAATTATCTAGTAAAAATACAAAGCATCTTAATACTGTGTGAACAGAAATTTGAAGAATCAACTAACTGATGATGCTTCTTCATACAATGTGTGCTTTCTTGCTATAGCCAATAAAAGGAATAGAAACAACAAATAACTCTGAAGCAATGGTCAATCTTAGAGACACTGAGAGATGCTACCAAGGTCTTAAAATATAATTTACTACTAAAACAAAGTCAGTACTATTTGCAGGATTGAGTAACTGTAGCTCATTGCTAAGAAATGTATAAAATGAGCCTAGAACACTTTATAAGGAAGAAAGTAAGCTGTCAAAACCTACCAGCATTGTACAAAAAGGAGTCAGAATTTCATTTAAACCATCTTGTCATACAGACAAGTGTCATAGATGGCCCTCAGATGGATAGCTGAACATGAAAGAGTGTTCTCCATAATGATCAAAATGTACCAATATATAGTAGCTACATTCACAAGTTCCTAACAATACTTAAAAAACAAATATCATATATAAAACTCATCATTCCCTTTTGTGTCAGACTGAGGAATCAACTCATATTCTAAATGATGCTAAATAAAATGGCACAATCAAGAATATACCCTGTCTTTCCTAAATGAACTATACCTCTTGTTAATAGTGTAGTTGATCAGGGCAATTTCAGTGTAGAAAAAACCCAAATAATAAATTAATAGAGAGTAACAGTCTTACATACTATCGCTATGTCACAACCCTGAATGAAGTAAGCACTCTAAAACACCATCCCCTTTAGATATAAAACTAAGTATAATGTTACAGAATATAAATCAGACTGACAACAACCAAATTTACTGCTTAATTTTAACAGCAAAACTTGAGAAACTACCACGTGTTTGGAGCCTACTGGAGGAATATACTAGGAAGTAAAAAAAATCATCCATTAAATGTTCTTGCCAGAAAGTAATAGCTGAAAATAAATTTCTAACCCCAACTATAAATTTATAAGAATACTATGTTAATAGTTCCATAAAGGCGCAAGCAGAAAACCAGGAATGTGAAATATCAATAGCATAAATAACCCAGTATTAAAAAATTAAAGAAGGCAAAACAAAGACAAAAATATATAGCTTACACAGACTTAGAAGACAAAAAGTAGATTACTTGGTGACAAGAATTCATGAAAGAAAAGCAAGAAGAAGAATTGCTAAAGGTCATAGACTTTCTTTTTGAGGTAAGGAAGATTATCTCAGACAGCAGCAATTGTTGAACAACTTGTGAACATATTAAAAAAACACTGAATTATAAACTTTAAATAGATCAATTTAATGGTGTGCATCAAAATGGTTATTTGCCAAGAGATTTAGAAGACACTTTGAAGCAAATGAAGTGAGTAGGCTTATTCAAACATTGCTTTTAACAAGTGAACTAAATAAATGCTGTAAGGTAACTAGGAAAATCTCAACAATAGGGTAATTGATGATGCTAAGGAATTATAATTTTAGGTGTAATAATAATAATTTATTTTCAAAATGTTTGTCTTTTACAGATGCATCCTAATTATTTAATATTGAAATGTTATCTCTGCAATTTTTTAAAATTATGAATTGAGGGTTGATGTACAGATGAAACAAACTGTCATAGATTGATACTTGTTCAATTTGGATGGCAGATACTTGGAAATATATTATATTAGTCTGTATATTTTTGTGTGTGTTTGATACTTTCCATTGCAAACAAGATCAAAAACCATTGAGAGCCATAAAAGAAAATGAGGATAAATTGAAATATGTATGTTGCTTGTGAGTAGGAAGTTTTAATATTTAAAGAGTTGTATCTCTAAATTTACCAAAGAAGTTGGCTTTATCCTAGTAAAATGTGAATGGAATAGATTTGACTTAACAAATTTTAAGATTTCTTAATAAAAACGAACATAAGATTTGCTAGGGAAATTCTGAAAACCAAATAAGCAGGCACAGAAGATGAGAATTTGACGAGAAAACAAAACTAAAACTACCAGACTGATGCTATAATTTTGTAATTGGCTCAGAGGTAATTAGATCAGAAAAACAAAAGAGATAATCAGAATTAGACTCAAATGTGAAATTTTTGGTATATGATAGATGCGGCATTTCAAATCAGTGGAGAAAAGACAGATCATTTCCTTAGTGATATTATGGAAACTAGTTGCTAGAATTTTCATAAAAAGGTGAAAAAAATTATGCTAGATTGCTATTTTATTTAATACATGAAAATCCCTAACTTATTCACTGCATAGATATAACTTTTAGAAGCAAGATTTTAATTAAAAAACTAAATTATAATAAAACTAGAAGAAAAGCAAAAGCTTTAGAAATAACTCCATGGTAGGAAACTATGATGAATTGAGCCAGAGATATAAACTGCAGTTTCTGACCAAAAAAAAGTAATTAAAGTTTTTATAATTGAGTTAAAAGTAAAAGGCCAATCAAAATGTCCTTTATGTTGATTCAAATACCAGTTTATCAAGATGTGTGCATAAGAGCTCTGTATTTCAATGTTCAAAATAATAAATGAATAACAGAAAAATTTTGAAATACATGTAAGAAAAAAATGCTCATTTGCATACCTATTGTAAAACACAGAAAAGCAGGGGAAAGATCCTCAACAACTCAATAAAAATATGATTAAATGGTATAAACAATAAGTTTACAGAAATGTGTGAATATGTAATTAAGTTATGAAGAAATATTTAATCTTACTATAAATGAAGCAATATACATTACAATATGATTTCAATTTTATATATTATATTGCTAAAGATCAAAATAAAATAATAACAGGATAAATTCTCCAATAACATTGGCATGAGTATGAACTGACACAGCATCTTTAGTGAGGTTTTAATTAATTAAAAATTGAATCAAAAGAAAATACAAACAAATGAGTTTACAAGTTTCTAGTTTAATAACTGGAAACTATTTGTCTTAGTTACTGTTCTCCCTGTTGAGACAAGGTACACAACACCCAAAGTCAAAGAAGTTATTTTGGCTCACAGTTTATAGAGGTTTCAGTCCATAACTGGCTGGGTCCAAGGCACGGTGGGATCACAGAGGGGCATTGCAGAAGAGGGTTTATGTTGGGCAGAAATCATCAAAGTGCAGAAGAAACAGCAAGCAACCACAGCAAACTTCTTTATGTCCCTTATATTCTATCCAGGCTCCACACCCTTAGGATAACGCTTGCACCCAGAGTGGGCCTTCCCATTATCCACTCCCAGAACTCTGCCAAACCAATCACAGAACTAATTTAGTAATCATACACTCTTGATCCCAACATCACACACTCTAGATCCAGCCACCTCTGAAAGGACTTACCTATGACTGCATAAGGCTTTGGAAACATAAGCCATAGCACTATTTTTATGCTAGGAATAAATTTAAAAATTAACATGTTGCACATAATGATAAGCACAAGTTTTTCTGTTGGAGAATTAATTCATATGAGGAAGAAGTGCAATAAATAGAAATCTTGTGAGTCTAGTTGGAATGGGGAGTATCAGTGTGATCATGTGGTTTTTAATATATATTTAGATTTGTAAGCACAAAAAAATAGTAGCTATGCATGTAGTAAATGTATTAGTAAGCCTACATTTCCTTTCCAACTCAGTGGATCTGGAAATAGTCATAGAACTTGGAAGTGAACACCCTTAGCCCTCAAATCTTGGTTTCAAATACCACTTTCCAATAAAAAAAAAAAAAACAACTATGGTTTGTTGGATGCATCAATGATTCAAGGTCTGATGCAGAAATACAATAGCACCAGAAAACAAGACAATGTTTGAACAAAAGATTGGGGTGTATCAAAAATATACAGAAGATAACCTGAAGAATCTTCTAATAGTTAAATTTACAACTATCAATGGTATTTGATTGTAGCGCATGCAACAAAACATACCTCCAAGGGTCTGTGATGATATGAATAAATACGAAAATGGAGAAGCAATCACTCTTTTACATAAGAATTCAAATTAACAAAAGTAGATGAAATGAGGAAAACACCAAATCATCACAAGGCAAACACCACAATAATAACCGCTGTGAGAGAGATATACTAGTGGCTGAAAAATGCAGCTTGTGAAAGTTTTAGAAAAAACAGAATATAGAATATTTTCAAAGTCTCTGAAAAATATGGTGCCTCAGTTCACAAATGCTTTTGTTTGCAGACAACGTTTT
Organism: Dasyprocta punctata; assembly: GCA_004363535.1. NCBI lineage: Eukaryota > Metazoa > Chordata > Mammalia > Rodentia > Dasyproctidae > Dasyprocta > Dasyprocta punctata. The sequence continues at coordinate 43,204 of RJWM01003903.1, read as the reverse complement.
TTACAAACTGAATTGTTTAGCAAAATTTTGTTTCTGGTTGCAAATTCTGCATCAGGTGGCAAACACAACCATGGCCATTCCTCCCCCCACAAACAGGGACATAGCCATCTTTTCCAGAATTGTGAAACAAATTAAATTCATGAACCAAGGTACCACTGTATCTCCCCCAAGATATTGATCAATTACAAAGAAAAATTAACAAATTTACACTACTGACAACTAGCAAATATATTTTAACTACTCATTTGAAATTCACATTTTTAGCAATCACACATAAAATTTTCTCACTGTTATGATGTAGTGCAAAGGGCACATTATTCTGTAGTTTCTTCCCAAAATGCATAATCTCATTCTAATCATGAGAAAGTATCATACAAATTTAAACATATTCGATAAAATAAGTGACTAGTACCTATGAAAAAATTTCAAGATACTGAGAGATAAAGAAGGATTCAGGAACTGTCACAAACTGTAAATTTCAATTCAACTCTGGTTGCTATGGAGATATAAGAAGTCAATGTGAACTGGTATCCTAGCTCGATTGTGTGACTGAAAAGATATATAAGGGGAAACCAAAATTTAAATAATTCTGTAGTGAACTGATAGCATCATATCAATGTTAATCTCCTGGTTTTGACAATTATACTACAATTTTATAATCTACTAACTTTGTGTAAATCTGGGTGAAGAGTATGTATGAGATCTCTATACTATATCTGCAACATTTCTGTGAAGCTAATATTAGTTCAAAATAACATAGCTTTATCCTACCATAAAAATTATAAAAATGAATGCAATTCTAAAAGTTTATCATTGGAACTCAGCAAAAGAAAATTATCAGATTCTAGTTTGACGAACAATATGTCACAATTTTACTGTAAAATGATGTTATTTTTCCAATATTTGTACATATGCATACATATGTCTATACATACATATTCATATACATACATCTATTAGCTATGTTAAGACATACTAACCAGAGACAATATTGAAAACTTCTTCTTGTTTGCCTAACACAGGAAGAAGTTTCAGTCTTAGCCATAACATACTTAATTCATTCTTTTTCTTATCAAAGACCTACTATGAAATATTTTTTAAAGTAATATGTTACTTTAGAAGAAATGATTAATTTTTAAAGGAACAAAATTCTTGCTCAGAAATAAAAGAAAAATTGATCAAACAATTAGTTTTTGAAACATTTATCCTACACATTTCTTTATACATACATGGAAACATGTATCATCTGGATTTCTTTAGTGGAATACAGTTAACTGTAGGATATGTAGAATATTAGTTCCAAGATCCCAACGGGTACTAAAATCTGTGAATGCTCAAGTCTCTTATGTAAAGTGGTGTAGTGTTGTATTTGCACATGATTTATACACATCCTCCCTTATACTATGCTTTGAATCATTTTCAATAATATCTGATACAATGTAAATGCTATAAAAGTAGCTGTTAGACTGTATCATTTAGGAAATAGTAAGAAAAAAATCTTTACCTGTTCAGTACAGATGCACCAACTGTAGCTCTAGTTACCTAAATGTACAAGCAGGAGATGAGAGGCAAAGCAAGGCACAAGCTGGAAAGAAGAAGATGAAGATCTCTGTGGAATGGTCATACTCATTTACAAGTTCCCATTTTTCCCCACCTTGGACCTGCCTCCCCTAGTGGTTTTGCTCTGTATAATTCCTAGAAAAGGTGTAGTCTTTGGACACGCATTCGGGATCCCTTCTGTGTCTCTCTTTCAGACAGAAATTTTCTTTCCCTATAAATATAAATATAAATATATATAAATATATTCTTCTCTTAACCTCTGTCCTTCCTAAAATTCATTCTTTGATTTTAGAGAACACGGAATCATACCGAACAGGCAGTAGGTTGGGAGTTTCTTTCCCCTATAGCACCATCACCACTATAGTCATTAGAAAGGTGTTTTTAAACAATTGCCACTCATTTCTTTTCAGATAAGAATAGATAAAGTGAGAAAAGTCATTTGAAAAACCTGTTAAAGGATCAGGGAAACTTCACTATCATCAGTTGATCTGCTGAGAAAAATGAACTACTGGAGAAAAGAGTTTCTGCTTTGTCTACAGTCTTCTTCTTGAAGGGCATTTTCTTAAAAACTGAATTACCATGTGTCAACAAGGCTTTGGCTGCTTCGTCTACAAGCTACACATTTGAAGGATACCCTTGGAGTAGCATCCATGCAAGTATAGCGTTTGCCAACTCAAATCTCACCATTGAATAAACAGATGGAGGGAGAAATTACTGAATGGTATAAATGTCACCTTCAATTTTTTAATACAAGCAAAGAAATGTGTGCCTGCTGCTTAGAAGATTTTTGCTGGACAGATGTATGCTCAGATCCAGACTATTTATTAGAGAGCAGACTCAGCTCTCCTTTTCAGTTTTAATCACTGTGTCAATTTTAAAAGGGCAGTTCTCATTACATAAACATTTGGAAGTTATAAAGCTGAAAGGTCAGGGTATAGGCAAGACAAAAGATAACATCTACCAGCTGGTATAAACTTCCATAACAAAGCTACCCATCCAATAAGCCCAAACCTCACACATCAAGGTCCCAGAACACAGGAACTATTGTTAACCATTTTTCTGTTTCTCTAGCTAAATAGTTTTATTTGTGGTAGGAGAGTTATACATATCTTTCCACTCAAGGATGTTGAAGGACAGAATTCTGCAATAAATCTTTATGATAATTAATATCCCAATTGATATTGCTTTCAGCAAAATGTCTTTGCCTAGATTAACAATCATAATTGCCACTGTTTAGTCAGTAAAACTATGAATCAATCATTTTCCCTATGTTATTTCATTTAATCCTCACTACTTCTTTTTGAAATTTTTGTCAGCAACAAACAGAGATGGAAATTACAATTTAGGAAATTTTAGCAATTTTCTGCATTACTATACAAAGATATGCGGTAGAAAGAGGACTTCAACTCAGGCCTGCATTAACTTCAAAACTATCACAGTCATTTGTATGCGAAACAACTCCTTTCTTAAGTACTACCTGAGCTGAGTGCTTTGTTTAAGATGTATTAAAATTTGCACTGTAGGATTAAAAAATATTAAAATATCTGAAGAGCAAAAGAACTATCACAAATCTTTGACATCATGTTTTCTTCACCACATTTATTTAAAGGTGCAATGTAAACAGAAAGTATCAAAAGTGCTAACAGGATTCCCATTCAAATTAAGAAAAAACTATTCTTTTTAAAAATTCCTTTTCTTGAAAATTCGTGGAAAATTGTATAGATTTATATGACAGATATAGAAAGCCTGAAACTGCTTGGAAAATACTTTAAAAACTGCAAGAGAGAGATCAGATTTGGCTTACTTTTCCTCCTTCTTTTCCTAAAGTTAAGAGGCATTGTCTTAAGTGACCTACACAAATACCTTCTGCAAAGAGATTCAAGGACTAGGAGTATATTTGTGTCATGTAGAGAATGGATAAAGACTAACGGAAGTCACATTTGACACTATAGTATGCAATGGGAGGTGGGATCGAAAAAGAAACTAGAGATCAGGTACTTCTACAAATGTCATGAAAGCCTGAGGAGCCAATAATGGGTAAAAGAGGATAAAGAAAAAAATGTGTAAGTGACTGAAAGCAACAGAGAGAGAAATGGCTGAAAGCTGTCTTGAGTAAATTACTTGAACACTGACAACAATAACAAGAACAACAAAGTTATCCCTAAAACAAAGGAAGTAAATTTATTCAGATTACTTGCAATGCCAATTCTAAGAAACTGACTGGCTCATTTCACTACCTCTATATTTCTCCCATATGATTCTTTAATAAATAGTTTCATTGAAATAACAATGGGATCAGTACAAAACTCTTTGGTGGGATGGAGGGCAAATGAAGGATTGGAACACAAGTAAAATGGAGGTGAAAGACACACAAGAATAAATATATAAGAAAACAAAAAATAGATATGTTACATTTGTAAAAATAAAACAAAAATTTCAAAGCTTTCAAGGATGAAATTACATAAAATTTAGAGACAAGGTCAGATTAGCAAATATTTAAAACAAATAGTAAAAAAAAAAAGCAAGTATAGTAAAAGAAGAAACCTGTCTTAAAATCACTAACAAAATACAAGTTTTAAAATATAGAAAATGATAGATAAAATAATATAAAATCATATTCAAAGACATAGTGATTTTGTATTTTCATTGATGACAGAATAATTCCTATGGAATTAGCACTCTCCCATAAACCTGTGTTTTTTTTTTAAATAACCTTTTGAGCTATTAGAGGGTGTCTAAAATTTTAAAAATTAAAGCTGCATCATTGATAAATCAGAGAACATAATTGAGATATATATCTCACTTGTAGAATTTCAGAAAAGGAAATACAAAAGCTAGTGTTTAACTCTGGTAAGATATTTGACCTAAATTTAAAAGTGAATGGAGAAACTACAAAGAGAGAAGAAGAATAGAACAGCAGAAAGATTTCAGTTGCTTCATGAAGGAAAATAAAACTGAAATTCTGTCACATTGTTAACTCCCTACTGTACTAAAATGACACATTTCAGTGAAATACTTTTTATAAAAGCATCTCTATAACATATTACCTAAAATTTTCAGCCTAGAATAAAATATTATGAGGCTTTTTAAAACAGAAAAATGTTCCCATAATATGAAAATCAAACCTTAGAAACTCTAACATCAGAATTACTATGCAAAAATTTGAAATTATTATTATAAATAATCTCTAAAATGAAATAAAAGAGATCATAGTAAATTCATAGACCACCTCAACAATGAAATAGAAACTATGCTTTAAATCTAAACTTAAAACCTAAATACAACACTTGAAATGATGAATTCATCAGGCAAGTTCATCAGATCGGAAACATCAATAAAATTAATGATACATCAATGGAAAATATTTAATATGAAAAATAGAAGTAAGATTGAGAAAAACAAAACTGTAAATATCAATGATCTGTGAAACAATATAAAATAAGCTATTATGAACATAGCCTCATAAAATGAGCATGAATAGATTAAGAAATTGAAAGTTACCAATTTTTTCAAACAATCACGAAATATACATATTCATATTTACAAAACTCAGTGAAACTAAAAATCCTGATAAAAATCAAAGACAGAAAGAACATATTGAAAATAAACAGAGTGAAACAACCAATTGGGAAGCAATGATAAAAATCATAACAGATTTCTTGATAGAAATAATGAGAACAAGAAGATAATGAAATAGTATATTTAAAATTGTGTTAGTGTTTGTTTGATTTTTCATGTCCATCAATATTTGTTTGTGCTGTATTTGGTGCATATATATTTATGATTGTTATCTTTTCCTCTTGGAGAATTCCTTAATGAATATGTAGTGACCTTCTTTGTCTCTTTTGATCAGTCTTGGCTTGAAGTTCACTTTGCCTGCAAATGCAATAGCTATTCCTGCTTTTTTTTCTTGGTTCCTATCTCATGAAGCATTGTTTTTCATCCTTTTACTTGTAGTCTATGAATTTCTTTTTGAGTCAAAAATGTTTCTTGTATGCGGCATATTGCTGGAACTTATTTCTTGATCCATTGTACCAATCTGTTTCTTTTGATTGGTGAATTGATGCCATTTACATTGATCATTGTAACTGATATATATATTGACTTATCCTTGTCATATTATTTATAAGTTTGTATATTCTTGTTGTTGGTTCCCTGTCTTTTCTTGATGTTTAATTGCTTGCCTTACCTGGTGGATTCTTTTTATTGGTGTGCTTGAAATTGTAGTTTTCATTTTCTCCTTCTGAAATCCTTCAGAATGTTTTATGGAGCTGGTTTGATGGTCATGAACTTCTTCAGTTGTTTTTTGTCATGGAAGTGTTTCATTTCTCCATTAATTTCTAAAGAAAGTTTTCCAGGTAGATCAATCTGGATTAAAGGTTGTTTTCTTTCAAGACTTGAAATACTACACTCCATGTTCTTCTTGGTGTAAGGGTTTGCACTGAGAGGTCTGCAATGATTCTGATGGGTTTTATAGGTGATTTGCTTTTTTTTCTAAAAGCTTTCAATACCCTGTTCTTGTGCTGAATTTCTGGAATCATGATTATTATATGCCTTGGTGTAGCTTTATTTTGGTCTTCACCTATTGGAGTTCTATATGCCTCACTTATTTCTATGTCAAATTCTTTTTCTATGCTTGTGAAGTGTTCTGCTATTGCTTCTGTGAATACGGAAGAATTTTTTTGGGTCATCTGCACTGTCTCCTGCTTTTTCATTGACTCTGATCAATCTTATGTTTTTCTTTGCATCACCCTACAGCTGCTGGATTGATTTTTCATGGTCCCTTACTATTTTTAAGAAATCTTTCTTTTCATGATTACTAATCACATTCCTGAATTTTAGATCTGATATTCTGTCCACACCTTGGTCATTTGTGTATACTTTCAATGGAATTTTTAATCTCCTGGATATCTGTTTGAATCTATATCATGGATTTATTAATAATTTAAGTATTAAAAACTATGAAAGATATTAAATATTTTTTAGCTTTGTGTGTGCGCTCGGAATCAAACTCAAGTGCTTATATAGGCTATGCATGCACTGTATTGTTAAACTGCACCCCAGGCACTATTTCAGTTTTTAAAAATGTTTATTAAGAATTTTTCTCTTGGCCTAGCATGTGGTGTATCTTTAAAAACATACCCTATGTTCTGAGAAAGGGTGTGCTACCTTTATGCAAATATGCTATACTTGCTGGATTAAATGCTTGCCAATGTCAAGGAAAGTAAGGTCTTGGTGGTAATAGTATCCAAATACTGTCTATACTCAAAATTTTTCATGATTTGTTCTATTGATTGATGACAGGATGGTATTAAAGTTTCTAATTATGAAGTTGAGCCCATATACTTCCTGCTTTACTTCTATTCTTCCTCTATGTATTTTGAAGTTCTGTTATTCAGTCCACATACTCTTTACCTTTGGTAGCATTCCTTGAAGCTTATTTTTAATGCTAAAATAGTTAATCCAGTTCTCTCATGCTATATTCATGGTATACTGTTTTTATCTTTATTTATGTCAGTATATCTCTTAAAGATTTTTTTTTTTCATTTTGAGAGAAGGTCTCCTCAAGTTGCTAATTTTCCCAGGCCAAGATCAATTGTTCTGAAATCCACCAGCCTCTTCCTCCCAGTGTGCCACCATGCCTGGCTTACTCTCTGATTTTTAAATAGATTTTTAAATCATATCAGATACTGTTCCATCAATTCATTTAGTTGTATTTAAATATAGCTTTTATCTTTTTAGTTGTCCTTTCTGTTTTTTTTATTTCTGTTTTTATTTTGTCTTTTTAAAATAATCATAATTCAGTATGACTGAATAGAGGTTGAGCTGCACTGGAGTTTACTCAGAGAAAATCATTTAAAAACTCAGGTAACTAGAAGAAAGAAAGGGGCATACATCCTGATGACAAATCCATCTGAAATAAGAGACTTGTGGATCAAACAAAACATAGGCATAGGAGTTTATAAAATGTTGAAACAGCCCAACGGGCTGCCCGTAGTAACTCTGTAAGAGCATGGAACAGAAAGTGTCATTCTGGGACACTCCCAAAGATCTGGTGCAAACTCAAGCCACACAGAATGGATTTGGGATATAAGGTCCCTCACCTATTCTGCCTCCCTCCAAACAGAAGAAGTTGCAGCCTGCCAACAAATTTCACCAGCACACACAAGTGATTACAAGTAACCAGGAAACTTCTCACTCCCCAATAGGCTGCCAGTTTTCTTTCTCTTTTCTGTTGCTCTTGTTGTTCTTGTGGGCCACAGTGGTTAAATGGAACCTCTAGTTACAAGGTTAGGAAATACAGCAGTGGCAGTGAAAGTTGTAAGGTAATAAGTAGAACAGCTTCAGCCCTCTTGCGCTGGTCCCAGTGGTGTGAGAGAAGGACACAGAATTTAAGAAGCTTGAGACCATAGCAGGGCAATGAGTGGGAAGGCAGGACTCCCCCACCCCTGCCTGGCTTTCAGCTGCATGAGAGGAGAGAGACACAGCAGAATGGAACAGAGGAGGCTGAGGGGTCAACTGTCCATGGTACTGGGAGCAGCCTCAGGCTGTCTCTGTTGAAGGGTGGCACAGCAACTGGGAGATGCAAAGACAAATAAGGAGACCTGGAAGGGCCTTTGAGAGACCCATAGAAAATTTCTGGCTGAAGACTCTGGCCTTAATCCCCAAATACAGAGGTCATCAGTCTTACACTCAGCACTAATACTACTGCAGGCTTGGTGGGCTTACCCAGCACAGATCTGGGCTCTGACTTGGACACGATTACAAAACTAAGGACACCAGAGGAATTTTATTGTTTGATTATTTGTTTGTTTGTTTTCCTTTTTCTGTCTTCTTTTTGTTGTTGTTGTTGTTGTTTAGGTTTTTACTTTTGTTAGTTGTTTTGTTCATCATTTTTCTCTTTTCTCAATTGTCTTGTTTTTGATATTTTCATGTAAGTGAACACTGTCTCTAGTCATTCTGGTTTGCTTCAGTATTCTTTGCTTTCTCCTTCATTCTTTCTCTCCTGTCCTCTTCTCTAGCTGCTCAAAGCTTGGGTGATCATCCTTTGTCCTTTAGCCCTATTTCTACTATGCTTCTCTTCATTTATCTCTCTACTTTTCCCCTATGCTAGCAAATCCCCCACCCATATACACACAAGGTAGAATCACTCTACCAAGAGGAAACTCACAGAATACAAATTTCTGGTTTATGTTGGATTTTGTTACATAACTGTAAATGTTGCTCCTATGGATAAAGGTACCAAATTAATAGCTACCAAGTTTGTCAGCTTCTAGGCTGTGCTTCATGCTACTGTTATTATAATTGTACCACTTTAGCCAGGGTATTGCACTGGCTATAATCAGTTGTCACCCTTATATGACAATACTGTGATTGTCTGGGGGTCATAACCATGAGCATAGCCCAGTACCAAAGGACTGGGTGCTGAGCCAAATAGATATCAACTAATCATTCCTAATAACTTGGAAAGGTAGATCTAGGGATGAACATAAAAGTCAAGGGCCACCTATACCTAGAAAACAACTCAGAGGAATAAACATTTCCTAGGGAAGTCTGAACACTAGTGAAAAACTTACCTGCAATAGGCAATTTACATGCACCAACTCTTAAACTAAATTAAAATAAAAAGAAGTAGAACATGACAAGTCATGAAAGCAGAATGGAACCCCAGACCTCCTTGCCACCCAGGACAAGTCCACGGGACAGCAAAATAGAGGAAATCAAAAGTTCACCCACCTGAATTTTCTGAAATAATGGCAGCAAAAGAACAAAAACAGATGTATGAGGCTAAGGAGAAAATCAGATGAGTAAAGATCTCTCAGATAAAATAAAAAAGATGACAATCAAAATGAAGGACTTGTTCAGTGAATCTAGAGTAGACACAGAAAAAAAATGCAAACTTGGGTTGGGGAATACAGCTCAGCAGCACAGTACCTGCCTGGGAAATGCAAGGTCATGAATTTGATTGCTAGTTAAGAAAAAAAATACAGGAGTATAGGAAAATGACAGAAACCATGAATACTCAACATAGGAAAGAAATGGAATAATTGAATAATTACTAATGATAATATTTCTAGACAAGCTGTGAATACTTGTCAACAATATAGTTCTAAATAGCTAAAGAGAAATGGTAAGAAATTAGAGTTAGAAAAGATTTGAGTTGGAAAAAATCAGAATTCCTAAACATCAACTAAAGTCATGGAAATTTATTATTTTAAATACTTACATTAAAAAAAGAGAACGATTTAATCCAATGTCTCAATATTTCACTTTAAGGAACTAGAGAATGAATCTGAAAAAGTAGAAAGAAAGAAAAATAAAATCAGGAAAATGTAAATCAATCAAATAAGGTTATGTTGTAGGAAAAATTCAAGTCATGAGTCTGTTTTTTAAAAGATTACTTAAATTGATAAGATGGTAGCAAAAATGTCCCCAAATAACGATAAAACACAAATTATGAAGAGTGATGAAAGAATATAAAACAGTCAAATTCTAGATACAATAAAAAATGGAGGGGTTATAATAACACATTATATATCAACACATTATATATCAATTATATATCAACAACTTGACAATATAGTTAAACTGAACAAATTCCACGGAAAAGCAAATGACCAACATGGACTCAAAGAGAATAGGCAATCTTAATATCCTAAATCTATGAAAGGAATTGAATTCATTGTTAAAAGTTTTCCCACAAAGAAATCACCAGATTTAAGTCATTTCTCCACTGAATTATCCTAATATCTTTAAGAGAAAATTTGCTAAAATTATTCCAGAAATTAGAAAAAGAATACCTTAATGAATTCAAGATAGTCTTATACCAAAACTGGCAAGGATAATAAAGAAAAAAATTGATGCACTATTCTTTTTCATAATCATAATTGCAAAAATTTTAAACAAATATTGCTGGGAATAGATTTAAAATATCTAATTTGTAATTCCAGTGTATATAAATTATGATTATCACATTCAAAAATAACAAACCAATATAATCTAACTATAGTAGAAACACTTGAATTCTAGGCAAACTGCAATTTTTGAGTTCAGAATCATAAGAACACACATTGGTTAATGCAATATTTGCTATTTTATTAATCATATTTCCCATTAATGACAATGCCTAATACCCACAATTTACAGGAGAAGGGGTCTAATTTGACTTAGTTTTAAGGGAATTCAGTCAATGAACAGCTAGTTCTGAGGAAGGAATATCATGGCAGAAATCTTCTAGGTTCATGGTGAGTTTTGAGAAGCAGACTGAATTCCCTTAAAACTAATTTCTGGAATTTTTCAATCAAAAGTCCAAGTTTTTTCTGAGACTAGTCTTAGGTATGAACCTCTGCAAAAATACAAAAAAATAATAATAAGTTAAATAATCCCAAGGTACAATGGCACAGAGTGAACATTCTCAATCCAAATGGGAGCAAGAAAGGGTAGAAAACAATAGGACCAAAGCAAAGACTGAAACTCAGTCAGCCAAACATCCTTTAGCTACAATACTTGGCATTTGGGGTACACCATGGTAAAATGTGAATCCTTCATGGCCTCTCTCTTGGGCTGGCTCCACTCATAGCCTGCAGCTTTCCTCAGAGAGTGCTCCATATTGCTGGCATTTCTGACTTTCTGGGGTCTCCACTACACCTTGTTTTCACTCACATAGCTTCACACACTGTCCTCTCAAGGGCTGTCCCTCTGTCTTGCGAGGTCTTCTTCTAAAATTTGAGTGAAGCTTCCCTGAGCCCACAACTTTCACATTCTGCATGCTGGTTAAACTAGCACGCAAAATGTGGATGAAGTCAAGGTCTACCACCAGTGTCAGCAGTAGTCACCCCTGCTCCCTTGGACTATGGTAGCGGGAGCTTCTGAGTGCCTGTATGGATGAACATGGGGAAATGATTCCCAGGGAACTAATTCTCTATAGGACCCTTCTTGAGCAGAGGATGCAGTGGCTTTCTTCTGACCTGAAGAAGTTTCATACTTTTGTAATTTTGATTCTGTGATGGATGCGGTCTTGCTGATTCCTGGGACTCCCTCAAGACATCTTTGTTCCTGTCCCAGTAAAAGGTATTTGATTTCTCTTGATTGGTGTTAATCTGTTCTGCAACCATGCCTTCAAATTTATAGATGCTCCTTCTGGGTCAAAAAGAAAGTTCTTCAATGTTTTTTGCTCTGCCTTTTGCCTCTAATTTTCACTATAAATCTGGCTAAAAGCAGCCATCAATACTCATGCCACAGACTGAATGTTGAGCTATCTAGAAATTTTCTTTACCAGATTAATTAGTCCACTGCTCTGAATTTCAATCTCCTGCAAAATCTCAGTACATGGGCAAAACACAGTCAAATTTTCTTCCAGAGTGTAGTACATAAGCCTTCAGTTTCAATTGCCATTAGAATCCTTGTTCCAACTGAAACCTCCCAAGACAGGTCTTTACTGTCTGCTTTCCTATCAATATTATGGTGTTCTAATCTCTGACCAGTGGTGAACAACAAGTATTGCTCACAAAATTCTAGGGCTTTTCTAACTTGTATCTCCAAACTTTTCTAAACTTCGTGCAAGCCAGTTCCAAGGGTTTCCGAATTATGGACCACAGCATCAGATATAGTCACATCAATGACCATAATCCTGTACCAATTTTCTGTATTAGTCATCTTTCCTTTTGCTGAAACACAATGCCCAACACCCATAACTTTTAAAAAGAGGTTTAATTTGGCTTGTGTTTGAGAAGGTTCAGTCATAGCCATTTGGCTCCAAAGCAGAAACATCATGATGGAAAGCTGTTCAGTTCACAGTGGTTGGGAAGCAAAGCAGGAAGAACAGAGAAGGAGGGACAGTCATAGACTCCAAGGCTATTTTCTCATGTCCCACATAGACATACTCAGACATGTGTTTCATTAGTTCCCAGGGCAGAGCATATAGCCAGTCAAGGTGATGGTCTACCCTAATTACCACAGCTAACTTATTTATTGCTGCTTTCCTTATCCCTAGACATGCACGGAAAACACAGCACTACATCATCAAATAGTATAATGTGATATGAAAAAAGTGTCTCAGCAAATGTTAGTATTTGTGAACTGTTTCCTGGGCAAAGAAGAAATAAATAGGAAGAAATACATAAACTCTGGAAATTGCCACAAAATAAAAAGACATCTCTCAGAAAAACAGGTAATCTTTCTGTCTTTGAAAGAAGCATATACAATTCTTTCCTACCAAATATACTTCGATCATATTCAAATTGAGTTCACAGAGGATCTTTATTATGTTCATAATTGAAGTACTTTCAAATGTAAAAAGACTAATAAAACCACAGAAAAAATTCCTTCCTTGTGATTTTTTTGTAACCTCTCTCTTAAATGAGAATCCATGCGTCACTTGAGAGTGATTTGGTCCTCCATTTCTTGCTTCCTTTTATAAACCCTTTTTCCTTTACAAAGAGTAGGATTCATTGGAAAAATATCAATTAGGGAGTCAAAGTCTTTAATTAACTTTTCTGTTTACCTTGAGAAAATTAGTTATCAATACTTAGCCTCAATTCCTTTTTTAAAAAAACGGGTTAGAAGAGTTTAGTAGCTTTGTTTTTGTTTTCCATTGCTGTTACCAATACCACAAATGCATGGACTTACAACAAGTATTTAACATCTCTTGGAGTCTGTGAATCAGAGATTGAGGTGCATAATGACTGTATTCTCTGCTCAGTATCTCAGAGGACTATCCAGGTGTTGACTAGGTCTGTAGTTCACATCTGTGGTTCAGCATTGTCTTCAAAGCACATAGTTTGCTGGGAGAATGTCTCGCCTTCCTATGGAACTAAGACTCTTGTTTCCCTATTGGTTTTTCACTTAGAACCACTGTTAACATCCACAGACTTCCCAATGCTCCTTACTCTGTGGTTTCTCCATCTGCAAACAGGTCACAAACCATCCCTTTCACCTCGGATCCCTCTCATTGTTCACATCTCTGATCTTTGAGTCTTACCTGCAAAGACATATTTAAAGAACTCACTAGATGAGATCAGCACCCCCACCCCACCACAGATAACCTCCCTTTCATATATTTGGCTGTTCCTAATAACATGACCAAACTATAGGAGTAAAGTCTAGGATATTTACTGTCTTTGGTAGTGTATAAAATATACATCAACGAGTGGAGATCTTGGAGGCCACTTTAGAATTCTACCTACAAAGGAGTTGTTTTAAGGAATAACTGAAATAATGAGGAAAAATTATTTTTTCAGTACCTAGCTCTTTAATAAAGGTAGGCTCTTATTAAACTGTGATTTATTCTTGTTATGATATTCAGTGGCGGAAAGGTGAGTGACCAATAGGTCACTGAGTCAACTGAAGCATAAGAAACTGCCATTTCAGAAGATCAAAAATAGTAAAATGCAAATAGTTTCATATTTTTCTATTTATCATTCCAGATCAGTATCATACTTCACATGGCACTGAAGAAACTCTTTTACGTTGTTTTTAGTGAGTAATTCAAATCTGATTCACTCAGTCATTCACTGGTTCGCACGTCTGGGATAAAATGTAACAAAAAGTGTGTACTTGCTGCTGAGTAAAGCCATTTAAAGTGTATAGAGAGCAACAAGACAATAGCCCTAACTCTCAGAATTCTAAGATCTAACAGAATCTGAGTCTGCCTAGATTAACCGTGCAGTTGATATTAAACAAAGCTGTTTCTAACAAAGCTAAGAGAAGCAACACATATAGCAATTTTATGTGTCTAAGCTCATTGTTTATAATTCTATGACAAAAACAAATGGAGAAGATAAATTTAGAAGAGACTCAGTACTACACAGGCCCTGTGACAAATGGAGTTTACAGGCTTGGCAAGCAGCCACCAAGGTTTCTGAGCGTTAGCTGGCATCCTACTTTGGAAATACCTTTCTCAGTTTCTCAGCAACAGTTCAGATATCACAAACAATTCTAGTGACTCCTTTTTTGGTTTTAAAAAAGTAGCATAAGCATATTTAAACATCTATCTTCTTGTGGCTTCTAAAATCTCCTTTCACAAGAGTGCTTAATTCATGGTTCTGTGCACTAGAGTCTCCTGAGGAGAGTTTTCCAAATTTCCCTGGACATTTAAAAGATTTTTCTGTAACATGACTTAGAACCTCATCCTTCCCCAGTGTACCTTTTATTGTTTTTTATTATATCACTGATCAGAATGTGGACATTTTTTTGCTGTAGATATAGCATCATTTAAGTATGCCCTGATAATGAAAATTTGGTTGAATTATACTGTCTGTAACTGGTTTACAAAATCAATGTTTACTTCACTGTGTTCATATAATGCCAACAATAAAGCAAACTTCAGAAACAGTCTAATCCAATCTCCATCATACTTTGAATTCCTGCTCAAGACATCCTTAAGTAGTTAATACTCAGTCTCTTCTTGACCACTGGGATTGAAAAGGAACTCATCAGAAAAGCAGCAATGCTTGCACTTTATATTCTTAATTTCAAAGTTGGAAAAACATTGCATTTTAACATCAGCATTGTTTTTATATTGGTTGTATATTATCAAGAAGAGAGCTTCTCAGTCTCTCCAGTTAGACATAGATTAGATTAAATTTGCTAAAGATACAAATAATGACCAGAAGCAATATGGACCACGCAAGTTAGAAACAGATGCGACTTCTCTTGATATGACTTTTTCTAGGCCTGCAGTTACCTAAAAAAGCAGAAACTAACATCTTCCAAAAAGTAGGATAATGGTTATGTGAGAAAACAGTCTAATTTTTGTTACCACAAGCCTTTTATATTCAAGGTTCACCATCTGCTATAGACAGAATTATGATCCCCCAGCCATGTCCATGTCCTAATACACAGAACCTGTGGCTAAGTTAAGCTTCTAGGCAAACAGGAGTCAATGGTGCAATAGAAACAAGTTGGAATCAGTTGGCTTTAAGTTGGGGAGAGTGTCTCATATTATCCAGGCAGTTCAGTTTAATCCCAAGGGCCCATCACAGTGAAAGTGGGAGGAAGCCGAGTTTGCAAAGAAATCTACCAGCTTTTGCTGGCTTTGAAGATGAAAAAAGAAAAAAAAAGTCATGAACTAAGAATATGGTGGGCCTGTAGAACCTGGAAAAAGGCAAAGAAATAGATTCTTTCTTGAAATAAATACTCATAACATTGTGGTTTTAATCCAGTGACTTGGCTTTAACCCATGTTGGATCTCTGACCTACAGAACTGTACAATAATAAGTTTGCTTTTGTTTAAGCCATGAAATTAATGACTATTTATCATAGCAACAAATAGTAAACCAAACAGTCTTATGACTTAGTTTGGTTTTAGACTCTGAAATGAGGATTTATATGAAAGTGTTTTATTAGGAACTGTTTACAGGAAAAAATCCTTAGGAGAATAAAGAAGTGGAATAAAGATGGAAAAGATGAGAAAGGAGATGAATTATATTAAATCCCATGGAAGATCTGGGCTCAATCCCCTAGGAAGCTACAGTGATGGATTTCCACTTAGAAGTTTTCAAGAGAGTAGATCTCATGGTAAGTACTCTTACTAAAATAAGATTAAAAGTTTTCAGAAGTCCCAGAGGAGAATTCTGGATGAAGTGTGAGCCCTCACTTAGCTATTCTAAGACAAATAGCAAAATATCTGGTTTATTGATTAGCTTCTGATTTTACATTACATACACACTGTCTATGGTGATGAAGGCAGAGGACTTCCAGGTACTTTTAACTACAAGTTATGGTTAAAATATAAGATTAATGTTTAAATAAAAACATTATTACAACAAAAGATACATTGCCGTTAGTTCCCCTTAAACTATTTTCACTTCTTCAAACACACACCATTGTTCTTGCCGTTTTCTGAAGCAGTTTTGTCAGTTGTCTTTCCTAAGTGTCTATCCAAGGTGTAATAAAAAGAAAAAAATAGTGAATGCTGATGCTGTGTGCCATCCAATGGAAAAACATGTTTGTTAAAACATTGCCACGTATCCTTATCCACTTTTTTTCACCAGATCTGGCATCAGATGACTTTTGGATCTTCCCAAAATCAAAAAGACTTTTGAGCTTTTTGAATCAATTTAGGGCATTGAGGCAGACACAATATAGCAACTAGACACACATAAAAGAGGACTTTCAGAACTGCCTCAGGAAGTGGTAAGATGATGGGGTAAGTTCATTTGAAATCAGGGAAAATATTTTGAGGGGGATTAATAAAAATGTGTATTTTATTGCAAAATAGTTTTCTTAAATTTAAGTGTTCTTCACTGTATATTTGAATTATGCCTCATATTTGTGTATGATGAAGCAGAATCTGAGAGTCCTAAAGATGCACTGGTGCTGGATGTTATGCATGGAAACTGCCTAAGAAGTCATAAAAATGAAAATGGTGAAGAGACCTGCAGTGGGATAGGTTGAGTACCAAAAAAAAAATCTACCATATCTCCCTGTGCCAGGGGATTTTTTTTCAAATAATCTGTTCATTCTCATTTAAGTGACTGTTATCCCTAATTAGATCTTCATCATTCATTTGCAATTTATCATCCAGGAGAAGAAAGCAGATTCAGTCCCCAAGTGTTTCAGAAAAGTAACTTCACCTTCTCATAGACCTGATTGCTGTGTTTCAGAAACAGTCTCAGAAAATAGGAGACATACAGCAGTTTCAGACTTTAGTGGACTTGGTTGCTATATAAAGAATTTTGGTGGTATAGTTACAAATTTTTTAAATAATACAATATCTGGTTGGACAAAAACAACACAACTTTCTATTCCTTTGTTCCCCCAAAATAGCATTACATAACCTTAGGAACATCCATGGTGAAGCCCAGCATCTCTATTAGTTATCTATTAATGGGTCCATCGTATTAGAATTAGTTGCTTCACTTTGCTAAGTCCAAGATTGTCTTAAATATTCAACACGTTAAAAATTATGTATTAAAAACTGGGTGGCTTCTCTTGTAAAACTGGTTCTTTTCCCTACTTCTTTTCCTTTACTAATGGCATCCCTATTATTCTAGTCTTCCAAGTTAAATTTATTAGACTTCGACCCCTTCTCTTTAAATAGTATGTCAAATTTGTCACTGTATCTTGAGATATCTCAGTTACCTGTTTCCTTCATTTCCACAACTGCCGACACAGTCTAACCTCAATTTTGTTTATGTGGCTGTCATTGCCTTGTATATTGAGTTCCATCGGCTTATCAAAAAAATCCAAAACATCATTTTTCCCCATGTCACTTTCTTGGTCAAGAATGTACAATGAATCATTTTTCATAAAACCTTGTAATAGACACAAAATAAGGGCATAGGGAGCAAAATCCTGATATACTTCTTATTGCTCAATGCTGTTCTGTTTGACATCACCCTTTCTTCTTTATAGCTTTTTCACAATTTAATATTCTGTGTTTGCTGATTTTTTTCTATTTCATCAGCTCACCAAGAGCAAGAGCCAGTCTCAGCCTGTCTTTCTCTTTCTCTTCCTCTTCCTGTTCTTCTTTCTCTTTCTCTTTCTTTTTATTTCTCTTTCTTTCTCTCTCCCCCCTCCACCTGTGTCTGTGTGTGTTTTACTGGGGATGGAACCCAGGGCCTGCTATCCAGGTGCTCTACCACTAAGCTGTACCCCCAGCCCAAGAACCACAATGATCCAACACAATTAATGACTACTCAAACACAAAACTGAGGTGTGAAACCTCAGCAGAAACCAGAACAGGGGTATAGGGCACTAGAAAGAGGTGAAGCATGAACATTAACTTCAGTGTTGCTCAGGACTAGGGTTGTGGTATTAAGTAAGTCAATGAAAGAGTTGGTTTCCATATTTTCAACATTCAGGGTTAGATTGAATGATAAACAAAGACTTCAGTTGAAAAGGATACAGACATGCACTGACAAAAACCAAAATTAGATGGCACTTCTTTTGATACTAATGTATGAACAGTCACAGATCCTTTGTAAAATGGAGTTTAGAGGTAGAAGTAAGGGATAGGACATTCTAGCAACATGTTTGTAATTTTTAAACCAGTTCTTTTTTAGACAAGTCAACACTGCATAATTTGAGACATCACCACATTTTATATGGCAAGAGGAAAGTTTATAAAAGTCAAACTGAAAAATATGTTTAGTTAAGGATATTATGTAATTTTAAAATCAAGAGCGACATTGGATCACTTAATTTAGATTTTTACTCTTCTGAAGAAAATTATTCCTCAAACAGAAAATCATTTGAAAGTTACACGGTCCTTTTTTTCATAAAAACAAAACAAAACAAAAGCAAACATACATAGTGAGACAATTTTGCATAATAATTCTCAACATTCAGAGATCTGTTGATGTTTATTCATTCAATCCCTGACCAAATCATTCCTATCATTCAAGAGATGAGAAACTTGATACTCAAAGAATTCAAATAGATATTTTGAAGACACCATGATACTTATGGCAAAAACTATATTAAAGCACAGATCTCTAACTCAATTGCACTTTCTTTCTTATACTATCTCTTATTGACTGGGAAATTATTGATAATTAAGTTTATAAATAAAATAATGCTAATAAAATTTTTGATTTACAAAGAAAAAGTACTCTTTGAACAAAGTGATTGAATGTTCAAAATACTTAATGCAAACAACACTTAGAAAAAATTTGAAGTAGGTGAATAAAAAACTCATAGAAAATGTCTTGGACATTGTTTGGAGAATGCTATAACTCAAAAGATGATTTGTAAAGATTTTCCCATTTAGTGGATTATCTTTTCACTTTCATGAATGTGTCCTTTATTTTTTTTATTTTAAATTTAGTAAAATCCAACAAAACAAAGCAGAACAAAGTCAATCAAAACAAAGCAGCAAAATTGGTACAGATCTTCAAAGCAGAATACTAGGAAAACAACAATGGCTACCATAGTATATCTTGTTACCATTTCATCAGGTATAGCAAAATCAAACCAAAACAAAGCAGAATAAAACCAATCAAAACAGAATGCTGAATAAAGCAAAACAGTTATTCAGAACAAACCAAAGCAGTGAGAACAATATCGGATTTCAAAGACAAGACAGGAGGGAATCCCCCATATTTGCTACATTGCATACTGTCATCCTCCCAAGAGATACTCAGACTGCTGGCCCCAAACCTGCAAAATCAACCAAACAATATAAGAATTTAGTTGCTTTATATACGCTAGTTGCTATCAACTCAGCCTGTCCTCTAAACCAGTAGGTTGCTTATGGGGGTGGGGGTGGGGAAGGTGGTTTGATTCTCAGCCCACGCTCCGTTAGGCTCATGGGAGGTGCTGACTTTTCTCTTCCTGGAACCTGTGCGGCTTGCACGGCTTACCAGAAAGATTGACTAGTTGGCTTCTTGCTGAGTCATCCGTGAATGTGTCCTTTGAAATGAAAAATGTTTGAATTTAAGAAAGTCTAATTTCTTTATTTTGTTGTTCATGGTTTTATTGTCACACTGAAAATCCATTGTCAGATTCAAGGTCGTCAAGATACATTTTTGTGATTTTCCCAAGTCTATAGGTTTAGCTCTTATATTCTAGTCTTTGATCCGTTTTGAGTTAATTTTTGTTTACAATGTAAAGACAAGATACAACTTCATTCCTTTTCATGTGGCTATCCAGTCTTCCAACCAGCTTGTCATGAAAAAACTGTTACTCTTTCCCTCTTTTAAAAGATCTTGGTACCATATTTAAAAACCAGGTTGTGATAGATATAGCAGTTCATTTGTGGAGTCCTAATTATATTATACAATACTACACTATGTTGATTTTTGTCACTTTTGTCTCCTTTTTTGGTAGGGACACCAGCCATGTTAGATTAAGGTCCACCTATAGCACAACAGTATACCTCAATTACCTCTTTAAGGTCCTATCTCCAAATACAGTTACATTCTTGAGTACTGAGGTCTAGGCCTTTAGTGTGGTAGTGGGTCAGGGACACAATTCAGCCCTTAAACACAGTGGTGCCATTTGAACAACATAAAGTCTTCCAATTCATGGATGTCAAATGCCATTCTATTATTTTTTCCTTTTATTTCTTTTCAATAATATTTTACAGCTTTCAGAAAAGTTATATACTTCTTTTCTTAGATTTATTATTAAGTATTCTACTCTTTCTGATGCAGGGTAAATGGAATTATTTTCTTAATTTTATTTTTGAACTGTTCACTTCAAGTATATCTAAATAAAATTATTTCTCTACATAAATTCTGTATCCACCTTCCATACTGAAGTCATTTTTTAGTTGTGATGATTTTTTTCTTTTTCATTTTCTTCTTTCTCTTTCTTTTTTTCTGTCTTCCTTTTAGTGAATTTCTTAGCATCTTCTACATGCAAGAAAATTTCATCTCCAAAAAGAGATTGCTTCTTCCTTTTTTAATCTACATGACATGTATTTTTTCCTTTCCTAATGTCCCTAGATACTACCTTTAACACAATATTAGATAGTATTAGGGCAAATATCCTTTTTTTGTTCCTGATTTTAGGGGAAGAGTCCATTCTTTCACCATTCCTATGATGCTAGTTATGAGTTTTTGTAGACCTTTAATCGAGTTGAAATTATTTATATATGTTTTTTGTTCAGTGTTATTGTCCCTTTATTATTGCTGTTATTAACCTCTGCTTCTCGTTCTCTCAATCAAAATAAGTGACAATTTCGTTAATATTTCCAAAGTACCTGTGTTTGGTTCCATTAATTTTCTATTACCTTTACATTTTCTATTGCATTAAGTTCCATTCTAATCATTATTATTTTCTTCCTTTTGTTGATTTAGTTTCAATTTGTTTTTATTTTCCCAGAATTTTAAGGTTAAAGTTTAGTTATTAATCTGAGATCTTCCTGCATCGTTTCTATCTGTTTAAGTTTCTTGAATTTTGTTTTGTGGCCTAGCATGGAGTCCACCTTTGAGAATGTTCTATTTATCCCTACAAAAAAGGTGGATTCTGTTGTTGAGGAGACTGCTGTTTACATGTCCTAACTCTCCTATTACCTTCCAGCTATTATATTTCCTTGCTGATATTCCATATAGTTTTTCTGCCCATTATCAAAAGTAGGGTAAAGAAATCTACAAATATTATTCTTCAGTTGTCTATTTTCCCCTTTATTTCTGTCAATTTGTGTTTCTTGCATTTTGATGTTTTGTTATTAGTTGCATGAGCTAATAATCACTACATTGTCCTGATGTATTGACCCTTTTATCATTATGAAATATTCCTCTTTAATAAAATTTTTATGTGTGTTTCATCTGATGTTACCATAGTTAGTATAGCCTTCTTGTAATTGTATGTTTTTCATCTTTTATTTTCAACCTCTGAACTTTTTAGCCTAAAATGTATCTCTGTACAGTTGATTCTTTATACAGTTGGTTCTTAATTTTTTATTCATTCTGACAGTCACTGTCTTTTGATGAATTCATTTAAGCCAGTCCTGTTTTATGTTACTCTGGCTATCATTGGATTTCTGTGATCAAAATTTTTGTTTTCTATATTTCCTGCCTTTTCTGCATATCTATTCTTCCTTGACTTCACTTTTCACACTAAGTGAATATTTTCTACTGTACTTTAATGACTTTTTACTATATATTGATACATTTCCTTGTGCACTAGGATTTATCACATTTAATTTAATTTATTAGATTCAGCTTCAAATTTATACTCACTTAATTTCAATGATATATAAAAATATTGCTTTTATACCTCCATTTCCTTTTCCCTCCTTTATAATATTGTTATACATATTACATTCTATAAATGCTACATACCCAAGTGTCTTAGTTACTTTTCGCTCGTTGCTGAGACAAAATACCTGACGCCCAAAATTAGGGAAGGAAAGGTTTATTCTTACAGTTTCTTGGGAGTTTCAGTCCATAAAGTTGGCTCCAAGTCAGCATGGGGTGGCGGGTCTACAGTTCATGGTGGCTGCAAGCTGCAAGCAGCAAGTCGCGCTGGTGAGAGAGAGAGGCAAAAGAAGCGGAAGCGGAAGACCCACCGTCCCTTACACTGTATGTCGGCTCCACCCCTGGGTGGATACAGCAAACTGAGCACAAGCAAGCGCCAGACTTAGCCCCATCAAAAGTATGTGAGGACTTGGGGGGACATAGCATACCCCATACACCAAGGTTTCCTAGTTATAATTATTGCTTTATATAACTTTATTCCTTGTAAAAAAGCCAAAATATAAAGAAACATACACAGACACACACATTTGCAGCTATTGTTACACTAAACTAAATATTCCTTCTGGACCTATTTATTTGTTTCTATGGATTTCAATTACCATCTAAAACCACTTCCTTAGCCCAACTGAACGATGGTCCCATCCAATTTCTTTTGTTATTGGCAAATATATTGCATTTCTATATTCATTATGTGTGTATTGTTTTGTCTGATACAGTAATTTTTAAAATTAGTTGATAGAAGCAATCATTTATACTCTTATAAATCCATTGCCTTTAGGTGCTCTTTTCTGTGTGCAAGTGTGTATAATTTTGCCTAAAACTTTCCTTTAGTATCTACTGCAAGGTAGATACATTGCACTAACAACAAATTACCTCACATTTTGTTTATCTTTTAAAGTTCTCTTTCTATTTTCAGTTTTTAAGGGTAAATTTTTCTGGGCATAAGATGCTTGATAGTTGTATTAGCCAGATTTTCATCACCATGAAAAATAACTGAGATGAATAATTTTAAGGAGGAAAGGTTTATTTTGGGCATCCCAGAGTTTTTGATCTATGTTTGACTGGCTATATTGCCTTCAGGCCCAGTGAGAGGCAAACAAACAAACAAACAAACAAACAAACAAACAAAAAACGTAGCATCAGCAGGGTGTGACAGAGGAATAGTACTTACAGCATGGCAGCCCAAGAATCAAAGAGAAAGAAAAGAGTCAGAAATGAGGGGAAAAGGACAAGATATTGCCCCCATGGTCACATTTCCATAACCCACTCCCTTCAAGCAGGGCCTACCTTCTGTTTCCATCATCTCCCAATAATGCTATCATACTATGGCCTCATTAATCCACTTGATGAAGTCAGAGCCCTTGTGATCTAATCATTCCAAAATAGTCTGTCAGCCAGCAACCTAGTCTTTAATACATGAATTTGGGGGGTTATTTCAAATTAAAATAATAACAGTAAAATTCTGGTTTTGTTCCATTGAACCTTTATGTTATAACCATTCATTGCCACCACCTTCTGGCACCCATTGTTCCTGATGAGAATTTACCTTTAACTATTTAAGCTTCCTTGAAGATGATGAGTCATTTTGAAGTAGGATAGGTTGGGAGGCTTCTGAAAAGATGGCAGAACAGTAAACTGCAGAGTAAACAGCCTCTCTGAAGGATGCAGTTCAGGTGCTGGAATATAGCATCATGGGGGGACAAGAAGGAAGGAAGTGGATCCCCTGGACCCAGGAAGAATCTAAAAAGAGAATTAAAGCCCACAGAAAGAGTAAAAAGAAAAACTTAAACAAAGAAGGCAGTAGCTGGTGGCACCTTTGCCTTGAGCTGGACCCACTGTGCAAGAGGAGCTATTGGAACCTGGGGACTCAGGATCAAGGTGACCAGGTGCAGCGACCCTGGAGGCCTCTTCAGAGAGAAGCAACATTGGAGGAGAGTGGCAGTGGATGGGAGCAGCAGACCTGGAAGACTGAACTGGCTGGCGGTGAGTGCAGAGGACTTGGTCCTCTCGCAGGAAAGAGCAATTGGCTAGGAACCATTGTGCTGTCTGGCCAGGTAAACCTGGAACCAGAACTGCTCCTGGCTTCCTCCAGCAGCTCTTAGCTAGGCACAGAACTGTGGAAACTGCTTAGACTAAGCCCTGCCCCCATGTCATTCTAGGGGCCATTTTGGAGTTTCTGGTGGGTAGCCAGCTCAGTCTGGAGGCAACAGACCTGTGCATGCTCCAGGGGCAGTAAGTGGAGGATACCTACTGATGACCAGCCCAGGTCCACAGGTGGCAGCCAGCTCTGCACACCCCATGCACACTCCACCAGCCATCAGGAAGCCAACGCAGGCTAGAAAAAGCAGCAGACAGCCCTTCACCAGTTCACCCAATGGCCACCATCAGATGTCCATAGCCAGCACTGGCTAGAAGAACCAAACAGTTTCACTTCAGAGAAATTGTAGTCCACGTGAGAAGGGCCTGGGACCCCAGTACCCACTTGCCCAGAAGAACCCAGGAATATGTCAAGACGAAGAAGCAAAAGACAGTCTCTGTCCTCCAATCCAAGCAGAGCAAGTCCAGGAGATGCAAACATGGAAGAGATCAAGAGTCACACACTTGAAGTTTCTGAAGTGATGGCAACTGAAGTAAAGAAACAACTTCATGAGGCTATAAAAGAAATTAGAACATAAATACTAACTCAGGTAAAAGAAGAAATGAAAAACATAATAAAAGAATTGCTAGCCATCTCTAAAGAAGACATGGATAAAAAATAGGGGAGCATAGGAAAATGAGGGAAACCTTGAATGAACAATACAAAAAAGATTTAGAATACATGAAGCAGATTCAAAGAGATATCCAGGAAATTAAAAACTTCATTGGAAGCTGGCAAAACCACTTGAAAGAAACTGAAGATAGACTTTCAAACCTTGAATACAGGTTTGCAGCTTGTGATCATGAAAGAAAAGATCTCTTAAAAATAACAAGGAACCTGGAAGTAACAATTCAATGGCTGCAAGACAACCCAAAGAAACATAACTTAAGAATAAAAGGTGTGAGTGAAAAAAACGGGGTCAACACAAATGACATAAAAAGTCTATTTACAGAAATAATATCAGAAAACTTCCCAAGCATGGGAAAAGGAAGTGACTTTCAGATAAGTGAGGCATATAGAACTCCAGCTAGCCATAACCAAAATAAATCTACACCCAGACATACAATAATCAAGATCCCAGAAATTCAACACAAGAACAGAATATTAAAAGCTGTTAGAGAAACAAAACAGATCACCGATAAAGGAAAACCCATCAGAATCATGACAGATCTCTCAACACAAACCATCAAATCAAGAAGAGCTTGGAGTGAAGTATTTCAAGTCCTGAAAGAAAACAACTTTCAATCCAGATTGATGTACACTGCAAAACTATCTTTCAAAATTAACAGAGAAACATGATACTTCCTTGACAAAGAACAACTGAAGGAATTCGTGACCACCAAACCAACCCTACAAAGAATACTGAACAACATTCTAGAGAGAGATTAAAAAGAGCACAGCTCCAGAAACAGCGGCAGAGGGGTATCACGGAACAGGACAATTGAATGGAGAGGAAAAGTAGGCAGCCAATGGCAGGAAAATAGCATGGCAGAGACAAGGCAGTGCATGTTGCCCATAACCATTAATGTAGATGGCCTCAATTTACCAATAAAGAGAAACACAGGCAGAGTGGGTCAGGAGACAAGATCCATCAATATGCTTTATACAAGAAACACATTTAACTTGAAAGGGGGTTTATAGACTGAAAGTCAAAGACAGAAGACAATGCTCTATGTGACAGGGAACCAGAAAGAAATGGGGGTAGCTTGCCCATTAGTTGCAGAATGGACAAGAAAGATATGGCATCTTTACACAATGGAAAGCTACTCAGCTATAAAGAAAGGTAGCCTCGAGGCTTTTGTAGGTAAGTGGATACAACTTAAGATCATGCTCATGGATGAAACAATCCAGAGTCACATCATGTTGTCTCCCTAGTATAAAAAAACTAAAGGAGTTAGTAAGATTCAAAATACACAATAGATATTGTGAAAGTGAAAGGGAAGGAAGTGTCTAAAAAGGGAAGGCAGTGGCCATTGTTAATCTCTTATTTTGATTTGAAGGCTATATTATTTTCATTGTTCTGTTTAGTTTGGTTTTATTCTGTTTCAGTTTGTCTAATTTTATTTGATGGCATGGATAGTGTTTTCAAAGATAACAAAATACATTACGGTAGCCATTATTTATTTCCTATTACCTTGTTTTGAAGCCCTGTATTGCTTTCATTGCTTTGTTTTGAGTGATTTTATTCTATTTTCATTTGTTTGATTGCATCATGTCTGATGGTATAGGCAACTACTTAGAAGATAACAAGAGGGATTGTGGTATCCACTGTTGTTTTACTATTGTTTTGAAGTCCTGCATTGCTTCCATAGTTTTGTTTTTATTGGTTTTGTTCTGTACTATTTTGTTTGATTTTATTATATCTGATGGTATGGGCAGTTATTTTGAAGATAGCAAGAGGTATTATGGTAGCCATTATTGATTTCCTTTTACCTTTTTTTGAAGTCATGTGCCATGTTCATTGTTTTGTTTTGATTGACTCTATTCTGTTTTATTTTGCTTGGTTTTATTCTCTTCAAAATAGAAAAAAAATTAGGTAGGATAAGTTGAAAAGGATCAAAAGCCTCATCAAAATTTCATAAGGCTACCTATATCTTAACCACTATGCTTGTTTTCATCCAGGTCCAGCACTCAAAAATTCCTAAGAAACATTTTTTAATTAGTATGTATTTCTAATATATATTTCTAGTACATATGTACATTAGTACATGTTTTCAATATGAGAAATCTCCATATTGATATGCATAGTGGTTGTACTATTTTATATTCCTACCAACAATGTAGAAGGATTCTTTTTTCCTGTAATCTGGCCAACATTTATTATGATTTGATTTCTTTGTTTGCCCTACATGAACTTCATATTCATCTTAGGGAGTAGGTGCATATGTATAACGTAGCTTGATTCTTTTTTAGTCTCCTTCCCCTTACCACACAACTCTCCCCCTCCATCTCTAAAGCTCTTTTCTTCTTTATTATTCTTATTGCTATTATTATCAACAGTATTCGTTATTCTTCTATTTCTTGAGGATTGTCATTTTTTCTGGTGTAAAATGAAATCTTTGATTCTTTTAATTTGCTTTTTTATTTAATGACCAAAGATAATAAGCATGTTTTGATATGTTTCTTGCCCATTTGTACTTCTTCTGAGAAGTGCCCATTGATTTTACTTGCCCATTTCTTGATTGAATCTTTTATTATGGGTGTTTTATTGATTGATTGATTGATTAATTCTTTCTGTAGCACAGATATTAGTTCTTTGTCTGAGAAATAGCTGGCCAAATTTTGCTCAGCTGTAGGTTGTCTCTTCAGTCCATTATTTCCTTTACAATGTAGAAGATTTTTAATTTGAAACAAATCCATTTGTTGATTTTTGAGGTTAGTTCTTGTGTAACTGGAGTTCTTTCCAAAATGTTCATGCCTACATCTTTTCCTTTTCTGATATCCTCCTTGATTTTCTGTTTCAGACTGATGTCATTTTCACTGTAGAAGTCTTTCACATCCTCAATGAGGTTAATTCCTAGGTGTTTAATTTCTCTTGATGCCACTGTGAATGGTACTGTTTTCCTAATTTCTTCTCATTGAGTTCATTATTGGTGTACATGAATGTTATTGATTTTGTGTGTTGATTTTGTATCCTGCTATGCTGCTGAAATTGGTTATTAATCCTGAGTTTTTAGTGAAATTCTTTGACTTTTATATGAACAGTATCTTTTCATGTACAAATAATGATAATTTGATTTCTTCCTTCCTTATACGTATCCCTTTCACTTCTTTCTCTTCCTGATTGCTCTAACATTTTCAGTACTGGATTGAACAGAAATGATGATGGTGGACACCTTTGTCTTATTCCTGATTTCAGTTAATCTTGTTCAGCTTTCAGTTTCTCCCCATTTAATATGATGTTTGGAGTTAGTCATAAACAGATTTTATAAGATTTAATCCTTTAGGGCTTTTATCATGAAAGGGTGTTGGATTTTGGGCACCCTCAATCAGCTTCCTTTGGAGTGTGTACTATCTTAATTCTGCCTAATTCTCCCAACAACACATTGTGAAATTCTTTTTTATGATGAAAGTCAAATTGAGGTCACCATGTCTTTGTTAAGAAAAAGGTAAAGAAGAGACAGAGATACAAGCTCAACAGGACAGATTTATTGCAGAACAAACCTAAGACCAGCTGCTCTCATCAGGCTATAGTGTCTTTTGTAGGATAATGGGGAGGGTTAGTTCAGTGAGAGGCACTTGTGGCTTCTTGGCGAGAATAAGGTTTGAGACAGCACAAGTGGTCATGGCTGCCCAAGGTGAAGGCTTGGGAAAGCACAGGAGTAGTGGCTGCTGTCAATAGCAGGACTAATAGTGTTGACTCCCCAGGTGCTGTTACACTGAGAGAGAGGGATATAGAGGGATATCAGATCAGGAAGGCAGCTGCAGAGTTTCTTCACTCCTGTTTAGAGTGACCTCCTTGGGACCTGCCTGGTGACAATTTTATTTTGCAGTTTTCAAGATTTTTTTCACTTAACTTTGGATTTCAGTGTTTTTTTACTATCGCTTATCTTTGACTATCCTAGCATCTATCCTACTTGGAGTTTGTTGAGCTTCCCAGAAATAAAGATTAGCAATTTTCAATAAGTTTGTAGATTTTTCAGAATGATTTTAGCTCTTTTCTCACTGTTCCTAAAATTGGTAAGCTCTATCAGTTTATTTTCAAGTTAAACATGACATTTGCTTATTCACAGCGGCATTTTCTAGTGTCTGCTTCTTAGATCATGCGTTCTTCTTATTTCTGTTTTATAAGCTTTGTTTTGAAAACATATTTGAGATAGCATATTATACCAAATCTGGTTACAGGTGCCTGCTCTCCAAAGCTTAATTTTTATTACTCTTTTGTAGTTCCAGATAGCATTATTTGAGTGAAGTATGTGATCTCCCACACTCTTACCTACTGCTTTAGGAAGACTTCTGTGTTGTTCTTCAGGGAACACAGTGTCAGATAGACCACAGTCACACTCTGATGAGAGTGTTAGCAGATAGCTCTCCCTTTTCCAAACCAAACCTAGTTGTTATGCTCTAATAATTGTCAGATGATTGCTCTATTGTCTTCACAATGTCCTAAGGCATAAATTACGTAGCAGATTGATCTAATCAAATTTGGGCATCATTGAAGGAAAAGTTCCTGCGGTTACCATCTGACATTTGTTCTTGCTCAAATAGAGCTCCATGCAGCTGTCTCACTTCCTGACACTGTCAGACAAATTAGTCCATCTACTTTAACCAATGTCTCCAATAAGTCTACCAGTCTCTTCTCAATTGCTTTTTACCATAATCCCTTAGGTTAAAATTATGAATTTCTTTACAAGTAAGTCAGCTCCTTTTGGGAGACTCAGTATTCTCTATTTTACAAACTTATTTTCACCTTACATGAAACCCTATATGCCATAGCTCTGGAGTTGGGGTAAAGACAATGCTGTGTTTTTCTCTGAGATGCTATGTAATATTTTATATTTTGAGTGCTGAGAATGTGTCTGTTAATAGAAGTTAGTTAATAAGTCAGTTGCTGAATTAACACAAAAATGAATTCTACTGAGGAAAAACTGAATGGCTTTGTCCCTTCCACTTTTAATTTCAGATACTAATTATTTTGAGGTATGGTTATTTTGTAGACTATGAGGAGAAATACTATGTGCAAAAATTAAAGTTATCATTCTGAAAGATAGACTATATAAGAAAACATAATTCAAGTTCACAAGAAATTAAGTCAAAATGAGCACTCATGGGTTTTATTCTAATCTTTGATATTTTGAGACCATGGGAAGCAAACAAATATACAACCAATTTGTGAACAAGGTATAACTGTTTAAGCCTTAGCTATATTTTATTGAGACTTTTCACACAAACCTTAAGTAATTTGGTTTGCAAAATTAAATTAAATTAACTATTAATTTCTTTAATGTATAATAGTGCAGCTGCTACACTTAGGTAATTACAGCATAATAAGTATTACATATAAATATACAATATAATATCTTATGTAATTATAGCGTATTACACATTTTATATAATAAATATATAGTATATAATTATAGCATATTACATAACTTATATTTTATATAACAAATATATATACAAGTATGAGCAGTATTATAAAATAAACGTTTTGTGCTAAGGTTGTATAGCTTTAAATTCTACCAAAACAGTTTAAGCAATAATTTCACATACTTACAATAATCATTTGTATAGGTACTTTAGAAGTTTAGTTTAATTTATTGTCAATTTTTTAAAGGACACAATTTTTTAACAACCTTAAGGAACCATATACTTTACATAGACAGGGGTATACATATTTACTAATTTATGGTAAATGATATCTTATACTCTAATGCAAGCTAATGAGATTATTGGAATAATACCTTGGACAGTGTTTGTTCAAAAATGATATTCAGACCATATGCAAAAGAAATTTAAAAGTATTCCTTACTGGTAGAGTCTAAGTCCCAGGACATAGCCTTTCAGTTAGTGTGGGCCAGGAATCAATTTTTAATTTAATCAAATAAATCTTGCATATACTATTTGGAGAATCATGATTTAAAAATTCCAATCCTTACAAATGTTTCCTAAAGATAGAATCTACTGTCTAAATACCATACACCAGGGTGAAGTAAGTAACCACTGAAGAAGATATAGACCAAAGAGGGAATAGGGTAATGAAAGGAAAGGTTCTTTGCCAGTAGAGTTTATATATAAATAAAACAAAAATAAAAACCATGCAAGACAAATTGAAAAGAAATGGAAAATATTTTAGCTGGTATAAATAATTTATAAACCACAGACACAATCAGAATAAATAAAAAATATTTTGGTTATGTGTGAACAGATATAATCATAGTCCTCAATCGTTTTGGCAAATGATATACTAGCTCAAATTTGATATTTCTGTTTTGACAGTAGACCTATAAAGGGTATATAAAGCAAAGAAATTGATTTTTCTTTTTTTTATGTTTGGTTAAATGGTAATGACATATTAAAGAACTAGAATTTCAACAAAGGTCACTTAAAGCAAATCACTATAATTACTCACTTTTTTCAGATACTAATTATATTTTCACTCATGCTTTCAGTTTTTCAAAGTGAAATTGCTCTTTATTTTTATGCCAAAACATCTTTACAAAAGTTGTTACAGATTATTTCCAGTACCTTTTGCTCAGCAATTTGGCATCAGCGCTGTTCAGGCAGCAACATTCATATGGTAATAGTTAAATTTGTTTTGCACTAGGGCCCTCTCAGCCAAATTTTTCATTTCCAGCCTGCATATGCTGAACTCTAGAAAGTAATTTAACTATTTTGTTTGACTATGAGTATTTCTAGATCAGTTAATATCATACAGGTTGCCAATTCTTTTTCGATTTAAAGAGTAGGCATTACTCCACAAATTTAAGTTTCTTTTGATCTTATCTCTCAGATTAGTTGGGCCGAGTTAGATTTAAGTTTTAGTTCTTTCTCTTTTTAACTGGGGGGATTGGGAGAGTGTTAGCCTCCTTGGAGCTCACTTTCCTGTCTCTGAAGTGAAGAGAGCACTAAGCAGTGCTGTGAAGAGGGAAGGAGTTGCGTAGGGTGACATGGAGCATAAAACTTGGCACATTGGAATTGGTTCCAGTTGTTATTGCTGCCTAGTTAACACAAAACTATCAAAGCAAGCATTTGACTTTAAGCCTTGTTTATTAGGTTAGGAATTTGGGAGGGGTTTCTGTAGGCCATTTACTACTCTAAGTATCTCTGCTATGTGACACTCAGATGTCAGGTAAAGTACAGTCATCTAAGGCATAGATGGATTAACTATGGCTCACTCAAGGTTGGTACTTGAAGGAGTATAAAGGTCCAGCCCTCTTCTTTCAACTCAGATATGAATTCTTGTACCTGAAGGAAAAATGAATAAAGACAAGAGGCATAGACAGTGCATGAAAGAATGGGAGTTGGCACAGGTTGCACAAGTACTCATATTGGACGTTAGAACCCACTAAAGGGCATGCAGCACAGAAGGGGCAAGTAACAACCAACTGGACCAGATAAACTGCTGTATGGCAGTCACTCTCGTATAAGGGATGATTAAAAATACAGTGAATGTTTAAGTTTTAAAATATTTATTGTAGTAAAAGACAATGACATTGACCCGCCTGAAATACTCCCCTTGCTTTGAACACACATAATCCCATCTTGCCACTTTCTAAAGCAATTCTGGAAGTCCTCTTTCATGTCTTTAGTTTTTTTGTCATGGTTGCCTCAATGTCCTGAATCGATTCAACACGTGTACCTCTCAGGGTCATTTTGACTTGGGGGAACAGCCAGAAGTTAAAAGGTGCCAAATCTGGTGAGTAAGATGGATGAGGACTCACTGAAATATTTGTAAAAGTCTGTCTTTCTGTTGCATGGCACTTGGCATATATTTTCCACCACACTTCATGTAGCACTCACGAAGGAGGATTCCAGAACTGCTTCAGAAAGTGGCAAGAATGATAGGAAGAGTGATAGAAAAGGGAAATATTTTGAGGGAAACTAATGCCACTATAGCTTTTGTTGTAATAAATTTTTTCGAGTTTAAATATTCACTGTGTTTTGAACATGTATTGTACTCAGCCACAGTGATGCTGACACAGTGAATTTTGAATTTTGTGAGGGACAGGGACCAAATGGCTTGTACTTTCTCTCACCATGAATGATCTAGCTGCTGTTACTGCTGAATGTCCTATCACCAACAGCAATGTGGCACTATTCCTGAGGAGACTAGTCAACCATCTCATTTCAATTTTGCTACATTGAACCTCTTTCCACTGGGTCTTTTCCTAACCAGAATTGACACCAGGTTTGTCTTTCATCCTGTGAGCCTTTTCTTGCAATAATCTAAGTTACCCAATACCTGAACCATCACTATAAAAACACAGACAACATTATTTCACTCTAGCAAACAATTTAATAGCAAAAGAGATGTAGAATGGTACACACCACCAAATTGCTTTGGCCTATCACCTGCCTCATCATCCAGGTACAGTTGGCTTCTTGAAACAGTAGATCTGCTTGTCTAAAGTATTTTCAAAGACTTCAGTTCAGGGATAAACTCAAGTAAAATCAGGATCTAGCTCTTTAGAATGTGGTTTAACTTCTGGAAAAATAGCCATTTTTGGTTGGCATCCCTCATAGAAAGAATATGCAAATCTGGGAACAAAATGTAGGAGTTGGGACAGTGCTTCTCACCATTACCCTAGAAATTCACTATCAGAGCATGTGTTTCCAGAAAGTGTGACCATCACTGTTGGTCATATTAGAAGTTTTGTTTCTTGGGAAGTTTCCATCAGAACATGCTGTAAGGATTCTACTATACTTGGAGAGACAACTACTGTCCAGTCAAGTTGCTTATCATTCTATAATAGCAGTAAGCAAAGACTTAATTAACTATATTGGGAATAATTCATCTCAATTTCCATAAGGAGTTAGAATTGGTGCTACACTGGCCTACAGTGTAGTCAGACAGGAATACATATCTGGAAATGAGAAGATGCTCTGGGATGTCTTGTGGTACTTTGTATATAATGATAGCAGAATTGGCTATTATAGCAACCATAGCCCAAGAAGAGCAAGGTAGCAAAGGGTTCAGATTCACTAAGGATAAAGTTCTGGGGTCACGACACCAGCAGTACCAGATGCTGATCCAATGTACAAGAAAGTCAAAATAGGTGGTGGATGTGCGTTTACGAGTAGGTGCAATGGCAAGGACTGTAGCCCATTTGACTCACCTTTTATTTCCCACATGCAAGTATGGCCACTATCTTGGCAGAATCACTGTGGTGGATTGGGGAGAGATAAGAGGGATGAATTACAGACAAAAGAGATGGCACCTCTTAGGCTCTACCTAAAACACCCCCCATCTCCTACTCCAGGACTACTGCAGTGATCATTTTTTGAAGATTTTGACTAATTTCCCCAAATTGCAACCTGACAGCACTTGATTCAGGCTTAGGCTAAATACCTCTTAATTTCCCCCTGGTTGTTTTTGTTTGTTTGTTTGTTTTTTGTCTTTGCTGTTATTGTTTTATGTACCCACACAGGAAGTCTAAAAGAACCTGTGCATCATTTGGGAGTACAAGGGAGCAGATATCAGTGAGGCTTTCTTTGACCAATGGGAAGTAGAAGCTGAAGGACAAATGCCCAGTCCTTTTGCTATGAAACACATACCATGAAGCTCTTCAAGGAAACCACAGAATTGAGCACTACAGTCTGGTCAACACAGTGGTACATCATTACTTTGTCTTTTTCTTTTTCTGTTCAAACCCCCGGTCTTCTTTCTTTCCAGTATCACTTCACGAATAAACTACCTATTTAGAAGACTTTGGTTTAGAATCTGCCTTCAGATGACTAATTTAAGTGACAATTAGGAAACCTAAGGTCATAGAAAGCCAATGGAAGAATGTCCAGAACATGATCGTCATGACAACTGCAAGGCATTGTTGTATTTCTACATAGAGGTCTGGAAAACTTTCCGTGTTTAATAGTTCAGGATTTGGACCAATTCAATGATACTGAAAGCTTTTAGAAAATTAATGGGAGCATCTAATTCTCATTATGAATTCTCATGACTTCTGATTCTAAGGCTGGAAATTAAAATAATGTTTAGGTCTAAGGAATGCAGCACATGATGTGTCAGGGTCTGGAAAGATTTCAAGCTGACACTCCCATGTATGTCATTGGATGAAAATCTAAAAACCTTGGCTTGCTGGCCTTTAAACAAAGGGAAGTCTCCATTCTATCATAGACAATGATGCACATTTTCTTTGCTGATTTCAAAACATTTTCCACTCATTGCTGAATGATGAATCTTAAGAATTTGGTACTCCATGTGACCAAACGAGACAAGTTTGGGGTTTACAATCATTTTTTTCCAATTTTCTCTGCTTGGCACAGACTTGTTTTGAATAAATAACTATAAAATATTAAAGGTTTTGTATTGACATAAAAGATTTAGAAAGCCGGGTGTGGTCATGCACGCCTTTAATCCCAGCACTTGGGAGGCTGAAGTAGGTGGAGCGTCGTGAGTTTGAGGCGGGCTTGGGCTACAATGTGAGCACAAGGCCGGCCTGAGCTATATAGTGCGACCCTGCCTCAAACAACTAGGTCCGGGAGTTTGGCTCAGTGGCAAAATAAAGATTTAGAAACTAAACAGAATATCAGATGCAAATACGGTTATCAACAAATTTTAATCACTGAGATTTCCAAATTTGCCAAAATGCATAAACATATCTAAAAATTAAACCTGAGAGATTTTAGAGTTTCAGAGTTATCTGTACGTACATGGTGCTAGGGGTTGAAGCTAAGGCTTCATACATGTTCTATTGCTGAGTTACACCACCAGACTTCTTAAAATTTTGAGACACAGCTAGCAATCCTTCTGCCTCAGCTCCCCAATTAGCTGGGATTACTGATGTTATTCTCTGCAGCTGGCTAAGATTATTTTTAACTTCCAGAGTATACATGACTCCCTTATCAAGCAAAGTTAGGGATTGCTACAATTTTTATTAAACTCTAGTTACAACTATGAAAAGTTACTGATCCAAAGTAACATGCTGATTTCAAACATAAAATTTGTCATTTTAAAATTAATACATCTTTGATCCGCTAGAAAAGACTGAGTTTAAATGAATAATAATGATAATAAAGATTATTATAGCTATTCTCGATGAATGCTACTGAATACTTTCTATATCACAAGCATTTTGCTAAGCACTTTAAATATATTATTCTATTTAATTATCAGATAACTATACCAAGTAGATTCTGATATTATCTATACTTTGTAGTTGCAATTATTCAGGCACAGAGAGATTTAAAACTTCCATAATAATATCTAAATTTTTAATCATGGAGCAATAATAAAATTTATTCAAAGAATCAAAATAGAAGGAGAATTGCTTCATATATATCCGAGATATGTAGTAGTAAAAGTGTTTTTCAATTTAAAGGAATGAACTAAAATGAAATGTTAACAATTGGTATCCTCCTAAAATAATTTCAGTTCACATTTCTAAGAGTCAAGTCATTTTAAAAACTTGAGATTTTTTTGAGAACCATGATTTAAGCAGTCACACTGGACAGTTAAAAGAACCTTTAAAATACTTTGTGTATTTAAATTATTGAAATACAGTAAGATTTTATGCATTTTCTGCTGTACTTTGTGCCTGTCATTGTATCAAGATCATCTGTTCTTAGGCTTTGGTAAATAAGCCTCTCATTATTTTACCAATGCTAAAAAGCACACTTTAGCCTTGTTACAAATGTCTTCTGCAATGTGGTCACACCTCTCAAACTTGTGTTTTATTAATCTCTCCTCACACGACCATTGTGTTCTACAAAAGCGCCTTCAGGCCCCTCAAGTCTACTTAGTAAAAGCGGGATTTCTGCATTTTCTACGTAACCCTGGGGGATCTTTCCAAACATTCCTTCCCTGCTATTCCCTCCCCACCAGGCCATGTTCCACGGTGGTGATGCAAGATTGGAAATGGGATTGTGCCTGGGATCCAGCTGCAGTGGAAGCATGCCGGAGAGGTCACAGCAGCCTCTGAGTAAACAAAGCTGTGATTACAAGGCTCTGGGTAACAGGGTGAGAGGTTGTCCCCTTAGGAGGAGGGTACACAGACAAACAACACTAAGCATGCTCTGCTCCAGATGTGCTTCCCGTCATTTACGGAATACTGGGAGTTGCCTTTGACATTTTTCCCATTTCTTGCTAGTGTGATTTCATGAGTGGTATTATAAATAATTTCACCAAGTGATGGATTTTGTATTAGGATCAGAGCAGGCTCTGAGGATAATTAGGAATGAAACCAGATTCAAAACCAAAATCGCAAGCCTTGCTTGACCCTGTGGAGGACTGCATTTGCAGAGAGTTGAGTACATCTTACCTTGGCCACCATTGTCTTCTTCACTTCATAGCTGAGGAATTATATATTTTTGTTACCTTGGGAGATGCCCGAAAAAATTTTTAAGTTCTTGACTCATTATTCACTTTACGATGTGTGCATTTTCTAGGCTTACACTTTGTGTTGTAAAGCAATTTTTAGTACCTTATAAACCAGGCCTTAGCCTTTCTGCTCCCTTCCTGTCTCGTTTGCACAGGTCACCAACAGCTATAAACCTTCCTCCACCTTTTTCCCTAACGAAACCCAGACTATGGGTGGGTAAGAATGAATATGTACTAAGAAAACAATAACCCTTCCTTCCAAAATAGTTGGCCTTTTTAAAGTATGATTGTAATTAATGGTCTTTTTCTAAAGGGATATCCTACTTTAACAAGACTGTTTGTTTGTTTGTTTGTTTGTTTTTGTACCAGGAATTGAACTCAGGACCTTGTGCTTGCCAGGCAGGTGCTTATTTAACAAGCAATATTCAGTTATTCTTAGGAAAAAAGATTGTCTCAGTATCTTATGGCCAAGGGAAATTGATTAGAATTTGGAAGTTAGAAAAAATAATGTTCAAGTTGTGTGAGCTTGATGTACTCCCTACATCTAAGTTTTCTCAATTAAAAATAAATAATTGCTACAAATTTAAATTATATGATGTGTGTAAAATTCTGTTTCATAGCATGTAATTAACTTTTTGAGAAAGGAGAGCCAAAAAGAATCAAGAAAAGAGGAAATAATAAATAACCAGAGAGAAGCAAATGCTTGTCCTTAAGTGTTCTGTGGTAAGTGACGTGCGCTATAGTGTACATGCTCTTCAGAACAGTATGATCCCTCATGAAAAAGAGGCAGTCTACTCTGATACAATGCATAAAGATTTCTACAATCCAGTTGCTCCTCTCTTTCCACCCTCTTTTCCAGGGTTTTATTCTTCCACTGTAAAGTTGTATCATTGTGTTAAGTGGCCTAAAGTTCCGGAGTCCACTGCCAAATCACATTGCATTAGTTTTGCAAAAAGCCATTCTTCTCACTTACAGAATATTTTCCCATCTTAAGTTCCTGGTGAAGTTAAGGCACAAATTCTGTATGAAACCCTGCCTTTCTCTCCAGCATACATATCCATGTGCACTTGCACACACACACACACACACACACACACACACGTATGCATACACCAGCTCATTCTTTCACTTGTAACCATGGTTTTTTAGAACCATGGTTTTTTAGAACCGCGAAGGTTGTTAAAAATAGATCTGGCCTTCATCCATGAGTGACCACCAGAAAATGAAAAACTTTTTGTAATTATACATTTGTACATTTTTCTAAAAATAGTTTACCTTCAACCATTTTTTCTAAAACTAGTATTTGTGACTTCGATCATAATCTCAGTAGCACTTGTGATCCAAAAGAATGTAAGAACTATTGTTGCACCTCCAGGACAGAAATCTTTACTGTATGGCAATATCCTTTGTAGGGACTTGGGGTCCTTAATATCCACTTTCCAAGCTTTTAACATTTTCTAATCAAAGGTATTTGATGGGTGATTAATTTCATTTTCAAGAGAGCATTCTAAAGGTATAAGAAAATATGGTCACAATGCTACATAAGAAAAAGTGACATCCATGAAATAGAAAGGTCCAACCTATTCCAGCTGTCATTTAACAAAGCTTGGTTGGTGCAATTCACAATTTGCTAATAATTAGTGCTTTCTCCACACACAAAATTAATTATAGCATAATAAAATTCAATAGCATTTGTTCTTAATTCTCCTCTGATCTGCATTCTGTTGTTTATTCTCATTTGTTCTGATAAGGTCCGTTGTCTCTAATGTTGCTTCATAAAGGGTAAGAAATAAATCAATGGTATTTAGCTTTTCTAACCATCTGGTCTGGCACACATCCCAAAATTAATGTTTAAATCTGGGTGCAGTTCATGTATTTTGTCTTGTCTTAGGAAACATCTCTGGAGATAGAAATGAGGAATAAGAATTTCCCTCTAAGATCACTGAGAAATTTGATGTTTTTATATTATCACTCTATTTATATTATTGATTTTTATTACGTATTTTGTGGGTCAGTCACACAGCAGAAGTCGTAACTGATCAGCTTGAAGGTTCACTGTTAGGACATTTTTCTTTTGTTTTAAGCAGCAGTTAGCAAAGACTTTTTTTCATAAAAGACCAATGGGTGAGCGTTTTAAGTTTCCTTGGGCATACAGTTTCTGTTGCAATTATGCTACATGGCCAAGAAAAAGCAACAAATGTACACAAATGACAATGGTTGTGTTCTGATAGAGTACATTTACAAGAATCAGCAGTAGGCAGGAGTCTGCTGCCCTTTAGAAGAAGGGTTTAAAAAGAAACATTAAGGAATTCTTTGATATTTCCAAGTTCTCATTATGTGAGGTACTGGAGGCTCAGTTTCTTCATCTAGAAATCAGGCATGTAAACACACCCCCTGGAAGAATTATTTTCCAGATTGAGAAACATATTTCAGCATGCAACTGAGCCCTTCCAAAATTCCTAACCATGAATTCATGAGCAAAGTATCATGGTGATGTGGAAACCTTTTGAAACCTACCTCTATGATGCCCACACTCAATTGGCTATCGATACCCTCTGTTTTGTCTTTGTGGTGTCTGTTCATCAGTGACCCTTTGTGCATTTTCGCTGCTACTATTTTAATCCTTACTGGTATTATATCTTATTTTGGAAAAATATAAAGTTTTGTATTTTTGTTTGTACCTGTACTCACTCTCTAATTTAATTTAGAATTGATTCTTCTAAAGCATATGCATGATACTAGGATTGACTTTATTGAAAGAACATCAATAATCCTGTGTATAGTTAACATTACTCTTTAACTCAGGTTGTTTTTTATTTAGCTCAGCAAGTGCTGTGCAGCTTTTTGCTGGGTCTCCTGGGACACTCCATCTGGGAAGCCTGTCACCAGGATGGTCCATGGTTTCTCATGTAATTAAGAATACAATTCTGAAACCAGATCTCTAGAATCTCCATATTCAGGCTGGAGTCTACTTTTTTCACGTTTCCCCAGGTGATGTCAGCTACAGTGCTTACCCTTCATGGCAGGGAGATTGGAGCTTGATGAGGCCTGGGATTATGAGGCCTGCTGCTGCTGCTCCTGCTGTTACTGTTGTGTGTGTGTGTGTGTGTGTGTGTGTGTGTATCTGAGATTTCAAAGGTGAATGGATATGAAATGGTACCTAAATAGTAAGCCTCTGTGATAATAATAATGATAATGATGATGATGAAATGCATGGATAAATATAGTAAGACCTAAATAAAATAATATGCATAATAATAACAATGGTAGCCTAAAGTCATATGGGTGAATTGACTTGAAAGAAAACATGAAACTCCCTGCTATAAAATTAACATTATCACATAAACTCCTTCCTTGCTTATAGCCTCAGTTCCTTTGCAATTTTCTTTTACGTCATTTTAGACTGGCAAAACTCCCGTGTTGATTACATTCAACTCTGAATATTCTGTACCTACACTATGTTGAACATGACTGAATAAAGCATACAACTTTAAATGTATGTCCCCTGTATTAAATGGACCCCAAATGTTACTCAGGAATCATACATATTTCCCTACTCTAACTGTCTTCTTGTATTTCTAGAAGACCATTTTAAACGTCCTCTCTATGCTTACACATGAAACACTTCCTCTTCTACCTTCACTTTGTCCATTAACCTTGCTTCCCTTTTCACAGGGGAATGATGAAAAGAGTTCCCATAAGCCCACAGCACTATCTGTAACCACTTCTGTGTATCCACATCCATGTATTCTTCACAGCTTCCTGTTATCTGCACATATTGTACAAACTATTCATGTTGCGGGTCCCTGAGTCACATGAAATCTTGTCTCCTCAAAGTGACTACTTCAGCAATTCTTCCTCCTTTGTTGCCACACCGATTTCCACTTTCTCCTAAATAATTTCTAATAGCTTGCACACATGCTATTATCTTCCCCATATTAAGAGAAACATCTTTTCCTTGTTCTCGCAGACCCTCTCCAGCAACTTCTCCCTCTGGTTTTCCCCTTATAAATCATTTCTGTTCACTATTTTCAATGTTCTTCTCCCTCACCCTGAACTCCCTCAACTTCTTCCTTTACTACTCTCTTGAGACTGCTCTTTAGGGTCATCAGTGACCTTCGTGTTGCTGAATCCAATAGCTAATTCTCAAAGCTCATCTCACATCCCACTGTTTGGCATTTGACACAGTGGAAACTTTTCACATGGCAGCTGAGATTTCACAATCATCCAAGTGATCCCCTGCCTCAATGTCCACTCCTTCTCTGACTCATTTGCACCTTTCCTTCCAACTCCTCAACTTCCTCACAGTGGAGTAACTCAGAGCTCAGTCCTCAGACCACTCTTTTTTCTCTTGACACACACTGCTTCTCTGCTTTACTAGGTTTGTTACTTTAAATGGTATTACATGATGATGACTTCCAGATTTAACTCATCCCAGCAACTCTCCTGAACTCTAAACACATATAATACTCAGTCTATTTCCTAATTCGTACTTTCATTTTGATATCTCCTAAGTATCACAAACTCCTTGTATGCCCAAGTCTACCAATTGGAAGAGCCTTCAGGCTCAGGTAATAGAAACTTCTTTCTTTCTATTGCTCAGCTTAAACTTTGAAGTTGTCCTTCCCTCCTCTCTGAGTTATCTAAAATCTCACATTTTAGTTACTGGTTGTGTCTTTTGACTACACCCGCGTTCTCACTTAATCTTCCCTTA
This sequence comes from Dasyprocta punctata, assembly GCA_004363535.1. NCBI lineage: Eukaryota > Metazoa > Chordata > Mammalia > Rodentia > Dasyproctidae > Dasyprocta > Dasyprocta punctata. The sequence goes on along the minus strand of RJWM01003903.1, from coordinate 1,148 downwards.
TCTATTCCTTCCACCCTTTACAAAGCCTCCTTTTTATCCCTTGATTGAATTATTGCAGCAGTTTCCTAACTGGTGTCTCTGCTCCCTCAGTTGTCCACACGCCATCCAGGTGAGTCTCAACATGACAGCCAGCTCATGTCACTCCTCACGAAACTGCCCATTAAGTCAAGCGGCATCCAAACCACTACCATATTTAAAGATGCCGATGAGTCTTCACACATGAACACCATCATCTCTCTCATCTCTCCTTCCTGTCTCTGGTTTAGTCTCCTCCAGAAACACCTGCTTCCCTGGGATCACTAACATTCCAGCCCAACCACTGCTATGGAGCTTCTGTGCTGCATCTGGTCCCTCAGAGACACCACCTCTCCTGCTCCCTTTCTTGCAGTACGGCACAGACAACCCCCAATGGAGGATGGTTCCAACTTTATAGTGGTAAAAAACAGAAATCATATTTGACTTTTGAATTTTGATCTTTTCCCAAGCTAGTGTTGTGTGATAAAACATCCCCCTCCACCCAAGTGCTTTACCCTGGTTTTAAAGAATTTTGTATTTCTGTGCTATGAAGATTAGCATGTAGGTATATTAAATACATTTTGCAGTTAGCATATTTTCAATTCATGATAGATTTATCAGGATATAAACACACTGTAAACTGAGGAGCAACCATATTCTCAGAGAGATCTGCGTTGGTCACTTTTTTTTAAATACTGCAACTCCTTCACCCCTGCATTGACTCTTTTTCTTTTCTCTTTTTCATGTTTTACTTTCCTCTGAAGCACTTAGCATCAGTTGCCTTTTCCTTGTCTCCTCTCCATCATGCAGGTAAAAGTTCTGCTGTGTAGTTGAGGTGAAGTCCTGTCTGGTTTCTGTAACTAGATCTGGTGTAAAAGGTGACTCTAGAAGATAAAATGTAGGGCACATACCCAACGCAGATGCTGACTGGCTTAGTCATATCAAAAGCCAACCTGGCTTTTACAACTTGTCCATGTAAAACACTGCCTCTCCTGTACCTCTTAGAAGTGACTGTGCGGAAACAGATTTCCATTTCTCTGTCTGCTTAACCCTTTTACCCAGTCCATTGATCTTCTATTCATCATTTCCTTTTTTGTTTTTTAGATTTATACTCACTTTGCTGTACTTTCAGT